>CM062804.1:270781499-271088420 GCA_031772625.1 Pinus tabuliformis
CCTTTAGTTTGCTTATGAGTGGATTTTCGTAGATTTTAATAGTCGTTAAGATTGATTTTTGGTTATATTAGATTTATTTGCTTTATTAAAAGAAAAATACAAAAACATCTTCTTTAAAAGTCTTGTTTCAAGTAGCTTTTTGTTTTTGAAAGAAGAAAAGAGTTTTTTCGTGCATGTAAAGAGAGGTTATGTTTTTATGCTTGGAAAAGAAAAACGAATTGTTTCTTTGATTGTCTTCAATTAAGAAGTTGCTTTTATAAAGATTGCATTCTCTCAACTTTTTAGTTAAAACAATTCATCGAAAAAGCAAAGTAGTGGGTAAATCATCCTAGGTGCATTTTGTAGTGATTTTGAGTCGAGTCAACACACCACTGGTTTCACTTCCATCACCTTTTGACTTAAGAAACAACCTTAAAAGTAACGCTTAAAGTAAAATTGAACTAGTAACTTTTATTTTCTAGGGCTCTGAAACACCAACATAGCTTAGGCTAGGGTCTTGGAGTAGGTGAGTACTTAACTCTCCAAGACTACAAAACCAAACAGATAGTCTATCTTGAGTAGAACAAATCCAATTGTTTCAGTTACATTCTGGGAAAGCTCCTCTTAAAGGAGAAGCACGAGCTCGTGTCCGAACCAGTGAGGGGATCATTCCTCCCTCGTTGGGAACGACGCCAGACAGTACGTATTACAAACGGTAAACCTCGGATTAACCATTGTCGAGGAGCCAGGGGTCACTTATCGGTAAACCTTGGATTACTGTCAAGGAGCCGGTAAGGGGATTGAGCTTGTTACTCTGCCCTTGCGTGCTGTCGGAGTTTAGACTGTTCCCCCAGGTGTAATTGTTGTGATTGGTAACCTTAGTGACCATAATATCTAGGATTCTACCCAAGGTGACGGTGGAGGGAAGGTCCCACTGTACCTGGAGCAGACGTCGGCTATACTCACTTGGATTTTCTGGGGGGTTCGCTTCACTTCGAGACGGTTAAAGTGGAGGAACTTGGTCCAGTCTATTCATTAAGCAGGTTGTCGGCGTAACTGTTCCACCCGCCATTTCTGTACTGAATCCTGCGAGGTTGGACCTAATCACCAACTAGCGCTTTTGGTCCGGAAGATACTGTTTGTGTGTGGTTTGACGCTCTAGATTCTTTAGGCGTGTGCTTCAAATTTGTTTGCTTCTTTAGAAGACTTTAGGTGGTTTGATTTGAAATTTTTACTTTGTTTTCGTGTGTTGTAGTTAAAATTCATTAATTGTGGCGGAATTACCGAGACGGTCCCGTCGAATTGGGGGCCAGTCTCCTGAGATTGTCACCGGACTAGATTTGTTAAGAAAACTCCGTCAATCGCGGGGTGAATCTTCTGAAGACATTTCGGGTCAGTACGAAGGGTTAAAGGTCCTTGTAACTCCTCCTAGTGACAGTAGAGTAGGATCACCTGAAGAAGGAGAATCTTCCTTGGTAGTCCATCCAGATTACCAAAGTTTAGAAACAGGTTACAATCCCGAAACTGTTACAGTTTCCGAGCTTGCTGGTAGTTTTTCATCTGCCAGTGAAACAGGCGAAGAACCTGAAATTTCCGAACCTGTTACTCCAACTCCTAGTGTTCCTGATTCACCAAGAATAGAAAGAATTATCACCGAAAATCTTCCTGTTGGTTTAATTGCTATAGAAGAACTTGTTCCAGAGGAAGAAATAGGCGTCTTTAATCCTGAAGATCAAATTACCCTTGATCTAAGGGAGCGTGAATCCATCTTTTACAGTCCTCCTAGAAGTGAATCTTGGTACCTTGCATTAACCAATTTTTTAGACAACTCAGTAGGTTTTTCTACACCTCGTACTCCTTTTCCACCTAGAGGAATTCATACTCCTGTAAATATGTCTGGTCAGTCATCTGTGTTTACGCAAAGTCCTGAATCATTTTTACATGGCGGTCCTTCTGTTCCTACTGGGTATCAATCACTTTCTGGTACCTTTGCGGGAGCATCTCCTCAACCCATTGATCATGGGTTATTAGTTGGAAACAGTGGTAATGTACCATTGAGTATAGGTGATGTTTATATGATGTCAGGTTCAACTTCCGTTAACCAACCTCAAGGTGGCCAATTACCGCCTGGGGGGCAACCTTCGTTAATGCCTGGGGGGCAACCTCAAGGTACTTCATTCGTGTCTGGGGGGCAACCTCAAGGTCAGTACGCTCCTATGGGGCAATACATACCTCAAGGTCAGCCCCAGCCTCAATATGTACCCCAAAGTCAACCTCAGTATCAATATCAACCTCAAGGATGGCAACCTCAAGGATGGCAACCCCAAGGGTATCAACCCCAAGGGTATCAACCTCAAGGATACCAACCTCAAGGTCAAGGTCAACCCCAGTACTCGTATTTACCTCAAGGTTATCAACCTACGGGTCAATACCCTGGTCAAAGTTATCAACCACCTCAAGGGCAATCATATGGGACTGCACCTTACAATTATCAACCCTATCCTCAATACGGCTATGGATCTCAGTATCCTCAACCTGTTACGGGTCAGTACCCTGGAATGTTAACATGGGATCCGTCACAGGGTCAACAGATGTCGCAACCAAGTATACAGTCGGTACCTCAAGCAGGACAACCTGTAGTTCCTGGTCCACCCCAGCAACCGCAACCTGTCCAGTCAAGTGTTCAGACCCCTGTAACTTCAGTAGTTACTCAGCCGCCAATTGCACCTGGTACTCCACCTCACACGGCTGCAGCAACTACCGCTACATCTACCATACTTACTTCTGGAGTATCGGCAGCTCCGGTTTCTACTGTCCCTGTAACCACTCCTCAGACATCTGTACCGTTGTCTGGATCTACGGTTCAAACCACAGTCCAGATGCCTGTAGGCCAACCTGGTACAAGTACGGTTGTTACTACTCAACCTCAATTTGTTCAACCTCCGTACCAGGGACAGTATCAACCTGGGCAAGCTGCCCAACAACCGGTTTACCAGTATCAACCGTATCCTGGGTACACTTATCAACAACCTCAGCAACCCCAGTACGGTCCGGTTAATCCTGGTTTTCCAGGAGGATATAATATCCCAAATGCGACTCCTGTTCCTAGTTATCCTGGATATCCTCCTCCTGGGGCTGGTATTGTGACTCAGAGTTTTAGAGATCCTAACCGGCAGTTACCGTTTATTGCAACTTTAGATTTACCCGACTTGACGCGCCTAACGAACGATCCAATTCAATATCTTCAGTTCTGGCCGCCAATGCCAAATAAGTTGCCCAGCGATATACCCAAGTTCGAAGGTAAGTCTGGAGAGGATCCGTCCAATCACGTGATGACTTACCACCTCTGGTGTGCTTCAAATTCCATCTCAGATGATTCCATCCGCTTACGTCTTTTCCAGCGTACACTCATTGGTCTCGCGGCCAAGTGGTACATTGAGTTACCACGGGCCTCTTTTTACAACTTTAGCCAGTTAGCTACCTCGTTCTTAACTCATTTTCAGTTACCAGTCAGATACGATAATGGTACAGAATTATTAACTTCGCTAAAACAATCGACATCCACGTACATTTCTGATCACATTCATGAGTGGAGACGTCGAAGGAGATTAGTGAAAGTTTTTATCCCGGACCAAATCTTAGCTGAATGGTTTGTCAAATCATTATTACCAAGAATTACTGAAGATGTAGCTAAGGCCGGAGTAGTTACTGAGGAGCAAGTCATTGCTCAGGCACAATACCTTGACTTAGTTTACACTCAGTCGGGTACGTTACACGAGAAAATTCCGGATCTTCCAAAGTCAAACCAAATCGCTGCTGCTCCTTCGGGATCTCATGCCGCTGATGGTATGATTGGTATCGTGACTACGAAGAGCAAGAAGAAGTCTTCCAAGGCTTCAACTACTCCAATTATCACTTTGCCTGATTCTCCGACAGGAGAGTCTTCTCCTGAACTCACCGCCGACATTCACGCTGTAGAGTCATCTACGGCCAAACCAAAAAACGGTGGAAAGAAGAAAGGAAAGAAGAAGGCCAAAGCAGACAAGGCTCCAAAGGAGAAAACGGAAAAGTCGGAAACCAATGACGAAAAGCGCAAACCTCGATATCCTTGTCTCATTTGTGAAGAAGATCATTTTACGAGAGACTGCCCTCATCGGGCCGAGGTAGTGAAAATAGTCAAAGGTTCTCCCACTCCTGCTGTGTTAAAAAATCCATTTCCAGAGCAGGAGAATAAGATGATAGGTTCTTCTTCGAATGCCAGTGAAGAACCCATTTTGATGATGTCTCATGTCAGGATTGCGACTCGATCGCAAGATTATGGTAGTAAGGCTCCTGTTGATGGTAAGGAAGCAGAATCTTCTCACTCTAACCCATCAACCTCAGCTCCTGGTTCCGATCCACTACAGATCGAAAAACCTAACCCAGACTTAGTGATTAAGCCGCCCGCCAAGGGTGTACTTCGAAGGTCTGCTTTCAATCCACATGCGAGAGCAGCCCAGAATTACAACATTGTTGAGGACTTAGCTGTTTCACCTTCAGCAATGTCGGCACTCGAAGTGCTGCAATCATGTCCAGCGCAACGAAAATTGCTTTTGTCGGCTATCGGAGCTGTCGATGTTCAGGACCCGAACCTAATGATCTTTGATCTAGAAAATAGTACACCACGTCTCCCCCATCAAATGGCTTTCCAAATCCCAGTGATAGTCAAAAACAGGCCTATTCATCGGACTGTGATTGATGAGGGAGCTTCTACGTGTATTATGTCGATTCAATGTTGGAGATCGCTTGGTTCTCCTTCGTTGAACCAATCCCCCACCATCCTTAAGGCCTTTGATGGCCGTGGGTTCCGTCCGTTTGGTATTCTACAAGAATTGCCTATAGGGGTCGAAGGTAAAACCGTTAGTCTGGATGTGGAAGTGGTTGATGCCCCTCTAGACTACAACCTTCTTTTGGGTCGAAGTTGGTCATATGCTATGACAGCGGTCGTTTCATCGGTCTTCAGAGTCATTAAGTTTCCACATAACGGTAAGATCGTGACTATTGATCAGCTGACATACTTTTCATCCGACCCAACCTCTTCAGAAACTATCCAACATGTTGGTAAAACGACAATCCCTTATAGGGACATTGGTGTAGGTTTAGTTAAGGATTCCGGTTTACTGGGAACTTTTCCTCTCCCTCCACTCAACGTAGACCCTTCGTTTGCAACAATTCATATGATCACGTCAGAAAACATTATTTATGATGATCCTTGGTATGTTCCATCTGACTCTGAGCTAGACTCACTCGGTGATGTTATGCCGTTGAGTCCGTATGAAATTGCTTATGAAGCTCTTATGTCTTTTACCGATTTTCATTCAACCGAAACCGACCAAATGAATGTGGTCAGTGAAGAGTCACTTTTCACCTCACCCTTAGAACGGATAACGTTTCCCGAAGACGTGTCATCTGACGAACGACTTCGCGAAATCCTAAGTGTAGATGATCTACCATGGGAAGATCTCCATCACAGATCTTCGTTTTTACCTAAGGGCGATGCATTTGAAAATGATTTTTCATCTATCTTTACCGCTGAATATGTCAAAGACGCTCAGGATCCAACGAAACATTCTGATTCAGAGTTGAATTTAGGGAATATTTCTCGTACTATTCCCATTGATATTTCAGTGAAGCCCGGAATCGAGGAGAACATTCATATAGGTGCCGCATGTACTGAAGAAGAAATCCAAACTTACAAGGCCCTATTCCAAGAATTCCGCGACGTGTTTGCCTGGTCTTACGAGGAAATGCCAGGGATCGATCCTGCCATTGTTGTTCATGAAATCAAAACCTACCCGGATGCTAAACCCATTCGGCAACGGTTGCGTCAGATTCACCCTCGAAAAGCGGCTGCGATTAAAGCAGAAGTCGAAAAGCTGTTGAAAGCAGGTTTCATTTATCCGATCCCGTTAACGGATTGGGTATCGAATATTGTTCCCGTCAATAAAAAACAAGGAACAATAAGAATCTGTATCGACTATAGGGATATCAATCGAGCTTGTCCAAAAGACAACTATCCTACGCCTTATATCGATCAAATTATTGATGATTGTGCCGGAAGTGAGATGTTTTCCTTCATGGATGGTTTCTCAGGCTATAATCAAATCAATATTCTACCTGCCGACCAACCAAAAACGGCATTCATTTGTCCATGGGGGACATTTGCTTATTGCAAATTACCTTTTGGGCTTAAGAATGCCGGTGCTACTTTTCAACGGGCAATGTCTTATGCATTTCATGACATCAAGCACATTGTGCAACCCTATCTCGATGATTTGCCTGCTCATTCTTTACATCGAGCTGATCACCTTGTCCATTTACGAGCAATCTTTATGAGGTGTAGGCATTATCGAATTCGGTTGAATCCCCACAAGTGTGTTTTCTGTATAGAAACAGGTCGATTGCTGGGATTTGTTGTTTCAAAAGCCGGCATTCGCGTCGATCCCTCGAAAGTCGAGGCTATCATCAAATTGCCTCCTCCTTCGAGTTTGCGCCAACTCCAAAGTTTGCAAGGGAAAGCGAACTTTTTACGCCGATTCATCCCAAACTACGCCGAGGTCACTAAAGGTTTTACACGGTTGTTGAAACAGAACGCACAATTCTTTTGGGACGAGATTGCCCAACAATCTTTTGATGCATTAAAACACGCGTTGACCCATGCACCGTTATTGCATCCTCCCAACTACAACCAGGACTACTTCTTATACCTCGCAGCTTCGCATTCCACCATTGGAATGGTGTTAGTTCAAGAAGATGAATTCAAAGCAGAGCATGTGATATATTATCTTAGTAGAACCTTAAATCCCACTGAGTTAAAATATTCGCATGTGGAGAAATTGGCCCTGGCAGCCGTTCAAGCTGTCCAGCGTTTTCGTCACTACATTCTTCTCCGCAAAACTACAGTTATTTCGGATTGCAACCCTATGATTTATATTTTGACAAAACAACTGCTAGGGGGCAAGTACTCTAAATGGATTGTCATCCTGCAAGAGTTCGACTTGGAGTTCGAGAAGTCCAAGTCTAAGAAATCTTTAGTTTTTGCGGAATTGATGTGTGATTTCCCGAGTGCTGACACAGAGACTGTGGCAGAGGAGTCCATTGCGGACGAATCTTTGTTTCTTATTAGCACTTTAGATCCGTGGTATGGGGATATAATCATCTATCTCCAAACCCAAACCTTTCGGCCTGAAGCTTCCAAGGAAGACCGTCGAAAAATTCGGTTTCGATCCCAGCAATACAAAATTATTGGAGATACACTTTATCGCCGGGGGGCAGACTTAGTTTTTCGACGTTGTTTAACTCACGAAGAGGCTGAGAGAGTTTTGAATGATTGTCACTCTGGAGCATGTGGCGGTCATATGTCTGGGTATGCCACAGCTCAGAAGGTGTTGCGCGCTGGCTATTTCTGGCCGTCTATGTTTAAAGATTGTATCCTTGCCGTCAGAAAATGCCACAACTGTCAAGTGTTTGATCGAAAGATGCGCGCTCCACCTGCTCCTCTCCACCCTATAATTGCCGCTGGTCCATTCGCCAAATGGGGTATTGACTTTATTACTTGTAACCCTCACTCGGCCGGGGGGCATGCGTATATCATCCTCGCGGTTGATTATTTTACTAAATGGGCCGAGGCGATGCCTACATTCGACGCAAGCGGCAAGACAGCTGCAGTTTTCGTATTCAATCATATCATAACTAGGTTTGGTGTCCCACAAGCAATCATTACTGACCATGGGAGCCATTTTCGAAACGTCATGATGACTGAGCTTACAAGCCAGCTTGGTTTGCGCCACGATAGCTCTACTCCTTATTATCCGCAAGCCAACGGTTTGGTTGAGTCAATCAACAAAGTTCTAGTCATCATGATTCGACGGATCATTGGTATCCATCGAACGAATTGGCATAACATGTTATTTTCGGCGCTATGGGCATATCGAACTTCAGTGAAAAATTCAACAGGTTTCACCCCTTTCCAGCTAGTTTATGGCTTAGAAGCTGTGTTACCTATTGAATGCGAAATCCCATCACTTCAAATGGCTGTCGAATTACTTCCAGCTACTTCCGAAGAGGAGAAACGGTTATTATACTTGGCTAAATTAGATGAGACTCGACGTGACGCTACTTTAGCTATCGAGACTCACGCGAAACGAATGAAAGCTCAGTACGATAAAAATGTAACCCCTCGAAGTTTTTCGGAAGGAGACCTAGTACTATTATATGATCAAGCTAACGATAAGCTAGGTGCCGGAAAATTCGTTCCCATGTGGCATGGGCCCTACATTGTAAAGCGAAAGCTAGCAAAAGGGGCTTATGAGTTAGTTGATTTTGATGGGGACTCTTTGGGTAAACCCAGAAATGGACTTTACCTAAAGAGGTATTATGCTTAAAATGATGGGTATGGAGAAATTTTTAGATAGGTTAGATTTCCTTTCTAGCTAGCAAGTGTGTTAGTTTAGTCAGTGTGCTTAGCTTAGCGAGTGTGGTTTTTCGTCATTATTCTGGCTTATCTTGGTTTTACTCTTGATATTGTAGATGTCGACGCCTCTCCAAACATACATTGGATTTGCTGATGGTGCTTGTCGTAGTACACGGAATATCTCTTCCGCAGCTTGGGTTATCTATTCGCCCTCTGACGAGTTAGTTTCTATGCATGGGGTAAGCCTCGGTCAAACAACGAATAACATTGCAGAATACAGTGCAGTGGTTGAATTATTATCCGAATCTATTTCATTTGGAATTCGACGTTTGATAGTGAGGTTAGATTCTGAACTTGTTGTATTACAGCTTAATAGAGTTTATGCCATTAGAAATCCTGTGTTATTAAGGTTGTTTTTGAGAGTGCGTCTCTTGGAACGTGAATTTGATTACATTGAATATCAACATATTCCAAGGTCCTTGAATACATTAGCAGATGCAATTGCTTCTCGAATGTTGGACAGACATTTATAATAATCATGCAAGTAAATTTAAAAACATTTCATCATACATGTTAAACAAGATAAGCCGGTAATAGTGATATATATAGATAGAAGTGTGTCAAAAAATATATACATCGTCTTCGATCATAGGTTGAAAACACCTTATGATCGGCAAAATGATAGTACAAAAAGTCAAAAATGTCACATGTGACTACAAAAGTGACTAGTCAATCACTGGTGGTGCTCTCTGTATGACACCACTGCGCGGGCTACCTTACGCAAAAATCTCCTAAACGGTCCAGGGACCGCGACTACGAAACGCTGAAGCCTGATAGGAATGTCGTCCATAGTAGTCTCAGGTATGTCTGCCGTGAGACGCTCTAGATCATGCTCCAACTCAGCTAGTACGTCTGCAGCCGCGTCCTGTGGGGCCGGTACCGGTGCAGCTGGATGTAGTCTATCATAAGGCCGGAGGTTGGCTGGACGCTGTGGACCAACATCTGCATTTTGAAAAAGTTTTACTATTAGTTTTGAGACGATATATATAAAAAATACAAAAAAATACATAATTAGGAAACTTGTGAAAATAAAAGTACCTCTGTCGTCCCATTGTTCTCCCTGTGGAAGAACCATGTCCGGATCACCTCTGAAATCCATTCCGGCATACGGAAAGTCCTGTATCACAAAAAGCTGGCCCTCTAACCAGTCAAAGTAACTATCTGAGAATCGAACCACTGCCGCACCCTCGTCAGGATGCCGGGCCATCACCGCAACCCATCGTATCAGCTTTGGCTCCCGAGGACCCAAGATATCAACAGTGAGTTGCTGAGGGATCAGCATTGGAACTCTCTCCAAGGCAAAGCTCACGACTATAGGCCCATATCCAAAAGTCTTTAGTCGTCCGTTCTTTGCCTTGGTCAGTTGGCTCTTCATATGAGCCGACACAGCTTCACACCAGTTGAAAATGGTGCCTTGGTAACAGTCAATTGCCATCCGCATTTGGGATCCGGAAGCAATGTGTAAAGCGGCCGCCCCGCAAATCCTGGTGACCGTGAACGCTATAACTTTGAGTTCAGGCAGAGTGATGTGTTTTATCTCTATGCCTTTTGAATGGTGAGCCCCACGTGTGCACCAATCCTCGCGGAGACTATCAAGGGGTTGGCCACCCGGCCTAGTCCCCGCAAGATTGAGTTGCTCACCTCTGTTTGGCAAGCCAGTGAGAAAGTATACATCCGAGGGCTCTATCTCGAGCTGGTGCCCTCCTATGTAAAAGCATTGTTCTTGAACGTTCCATCGCTCAACCAGCCATTCCAAAAATCTTACCTGGCCCCTCATGCCCGGTATGGTCCAATATTTGTATAATCTGCATGCTCTTAGGGCATCCAGAGAAGGTTGGTGATTTATTGCAGCTTCATCTTCCTCTACATGCTCTCTCTCTCTCCAGTCTAACATGATTAATGCCCTGCATATCAAAAATAGCAATTAGAAATTGATTTGAGGATTTTTGGTAGCTTTTTGAGGGAGTTGGGGTTTTGAAATGCGCACTTCTCGGAAGACGCACCCCAGCTTTGTAGCACAGGGCGCCCGGACGCAGCTGGCCTGAAGGCGGGCTGCGTCCCCCGACCGTTTTCCCGTATGAGAAAAAGTCGGGGGACGCAGGTCACCCGAAGGGCACCTGCGTCCGCCGAGAGGCGCATTCCAAAACCAAAACCCCCCAAAAAAATGAAACTAAGACCTAAAAATTAATTCTAAACGGATAGAAATGCAGAGTAGGATGTGTAAAATACCTGGATGAAACGGCGTTCGATTCCGACGGTCAGATTTTCCGCAGCGACCACGGGAAGTTTCTTGTCAAAAGCTCCTTTTTCAACCTCCAAAGTCAAACGGTAAAAATGACATGGTAAAAGGTCTTTTTATAGGTTTTTTGGGTGAATTAGTTCATTTTTTACCATGAAAAGATGTTTTTCGACGTATTTTTGCCTATTTTAAACAGGTATGAGTAATGTGTTGCTTTTGTACAGGACAAAAGGACTTCGAGGGAAATTGTCATTTTTCACAAATAAAATATCAGAGTCATCTTTTAAGCCCTTTTCTGACTCCTAAAACATGAAAAGATCGCCGAGTGTTTCTTTTTCACTCGTTAAAACGGAATTAAAAGACGGTCCCCTTTTAGCTCTTTTCTGGCCGTAAAATCAAGAAAAGATTGCCGGGTTTTTGTCGTTTCAAACTCGATAAGGAAATAAAACGGCGTGTCCTTGATCGCTTTTTACTTTTCAGGTCGACGACACTATCATGAAAGTACTCCTTGGTCGCAAGATCAAGCGGTTCCCCCAGGTATTATTTTATACTTTTTCGGGCTTGAGGGACACAAATTTACGAAAAAGTTCAACGTGGAGTTTCCTTAAGTTTTTTCAGACTCTCTAAAATTGAAAAACGCCGAGTTGTTCCTATACTGGGCTCGTTAAACTTTTACAGTAAAGGACCTGTTCAATTACAAACAGGAACGAACCACTCCTTCCTAGGGTTCGAATTTAAACTAGGTTGGACTCGTCCGAAGGATGAGCTTATAATCAAGCATATGTTATCCTCCTCAAGCTTGTTAAAAATAAAGAGGTACTTGCCAGAAATGGTGGGGGAAAAGAGAGAAGAATGAACCTATTTGTTACCTTTATTTCAAAAGAAACTTTATTACCACTCTTGAACACGACACTTTTTCATTCACCTGGGTTGGGAAATCTTTTACCTCACAGTTGACCAAATCACTTTGAAAGTCTTTAACTGGGTTCCAGGGATTAACTTTGAGTTATTCGTCACCAAACCATCTGTCGTGTCATTATGTGTTCAAGAGGTCTGCAAGTAAAACTTTCATCTGCAAAATACTTGTCATCCATTTGACTATCCCTGAGTCAGTCTTTACAGCAACATTTCTTCAACTTGAACAATGATTTCGTGTTGCAGGCTTGCCTGCAACGAGTTACTTTCTATCGACATCGACACATTATCTAGAAAGATGACTTAGGAATCGACAGTACCTTGAAGTCTGCATGCATCAATGGCAGGTTTCTCGCCTTTGACGACAGTTTACATCATTGACTTTCGATCAAAGGATTCCGTGAAGTGTTCGACATCAAAACATCTATTCACATTTCACGGGTTGTGCTTGGTACTTTGAGAACCATTGACATTACTGGTGGTCTCTCTCACGCTTGTTAACAGTTTACATCATTGACTGGTAATCAAGTGGTTTCTAACATGTTCGACATCAAATCATTTAATCACATGCTTAGAATCGTACCAATTCGGGAAGCAGAAGTGAAGACCCTGGATCTAGTTTTTACCATCCAGGCTGCGAGGAGTTTTGTATTCATTATCTATGTAGACTAATCATAAACAGATGGCTGCGTCCATACTGTGTCTACAAAAGTCTATAAAAATGATGTACTGCAAGATCATTCCTGTATCAGAATAGTTAGTCCATTAGTTAAAGTTTTGAATCTGAGTATGGGAATGCCTACCTCAGTGATGATATAATCTTATACATGTATTTTGTGTTGAAAATTGCAGGTTCCAACCAGGTCATCCACAAGACAATCCTTGAAATGATAAAGCGCTTCACCCTTCCTAGAATTACAAAACCCTAATCTATTCCAGGCTTCGCACTTTAGGGGGCAATCTGTTACACTAAAAAATGTCACCTTGACTACTTACAGTTAGTATGGCTCAAATCAACAGTCATGCTACCCTTTTTAGGCAAGTCTTATGCCTCTGTTATCCATCTCAAACTCAAAGAAGAGAGAAAGTCTTGTAAAAACTATGTTTATCTCTGGGGTCGCAGGTTCTCTCTAGCCTTACCAGCGGGGACGCTGACCATGTTCACAAAAGCTGCGTCCATGGACGCTCTGTATGTTAAGGGACAGGTGCGTCCTTCTGTAAAAGGCAAAATGCGCGAGTTTTATCTTGAAAAAGTTACTTGTGGTTACTTCTAGAACCTTCTAGAGGTCGGTTTGATGAAATGGATGCGCCTCCAGTTGGTTCATGTATCTCTATTAAGAGGGAACTTATCCCATCAATAAGGGAGCTATCCCACCCAAAGAGGGGGATTATCCCATTGATGGTGGACCTGAATAACCTCTTTACAGCACTATAAATAAAGACATTGAGCCAGAGGGAGGGGAGGTTAGAGCTATACATTTTCTTTGGGTAAATGCTGCAGGATTTAGGTCTACCATTTAGAGCCTTGTAAGGAGAGATTGTCTTTACTTGATTCTACTTGGAAGTGGGTGAGCTTTGTCAAAGTAGAGGAAAACCCTTGATGGACCCTGGGAGGAACTTGCACAACACCAAGGCCAGGTTGTAAGAGTTTCTTTGTTTCGTTATTAATACAAACTGGTTTATTTTTCTCAATAGCTTGTGTTAATGAGTTATTTCATGTGTTCCTTGGTCTGCATGTTGAATATATGTTTTATTATATGAAATGCAAGTGCTTGGTAATGGTTTGATTTTTTGTGGTTGCAGGAATTGATGTGAAGGAGGAGCTCATCCGGATCGGCAAGGACGGACTTCAACAATAGCGTTTTGGAATAAGGTAAGCCTAAACACTTGTAGTTTTCATGTTGTAAAAGGTATATTTAGAGAAAGATCACTCCATTTTGTCTTGTTTGTCGCTAGAGAGTTTAGACTCCTAGGGAGGTCAGTTGTGTCCGCACAAACGACTTTTTCCGCCACGACAAGCTTGGCCAACTTTATCTCTTCCTGCTGGTTGGATTTGACTTGCTGTAATTATTGCTCGAGCGACATTATTTTATCTTCCTTTTCTCTAACCAACATTTGTATTTTTGTTGCTTTGTCCATGGTCACTGTAGCATAAGCACCTGCAAACTGCGAGAGTCTAGTAAGGTTGGTGGATGGGTCAATAGGCGAGTCTTTCCATAGAACATCCATTGGTTCATTTTCAGGGGTAGTAGCAGATGTAGAGTCGAATTTCCTTTTCTTTCTTTTCCTTTTCACCATGGCCTTATGTTGTGGGCTATAAAATACATCCAAAGGGGGAATTTCTTCTATTCTCGAAATTATTTCGGAAGTGGGGATAACAGGGATGTGCTCTATCTCTTGTATATTTGTAGTCTCTTCCACTGTAATTTCCAGAGTTGTTTTCTGTTGTGGAGTTTGCAATTATGGCACCTGTTCCTCTATGTTGAGACTTTTATTAAAATTTTCTCACTCTTCCTCTAAGTCAATTACCATGGGTTTTATTGGTTGTTCAGAGGTAGTAGGAATTTCATCCTACTTGCTAGCTAAAGCTTCTTCAGCCATCTTATGTGTAGATTGGGTTGTATCCTTTACTGACTCCATGCTTCTGCTTTTCCCATTTTGCAATGACTGTTGCGATTCCCTGATAGATTTCTCTTGAGATTCTACTCTAGAATCACACTTGGAATTTTCTTTGGAGTCACCTTCTATATTCACACTGGGAGTAGGCTCCCTTATTGGTTCAATCAATAATTGGTCCAATGGGACCTTTGCTAGCCTCCTTTCTCTGTAACTGTAAAAAATTTCTAGATCTTCACGGTCAAAAAGTAGTTGTGCCATATGCTTCACCTCTGTGAAGGTGTTTTTCTGCAAAAATATGTCATAAAAAAAATCCTCCTCATTACTAAATACTTTTATTTTCACCAGAGTGGTGAAATTCTCAACAGTGCCGAACGGGTCATATTGTCGTCTAAGGAATTTAGGTAATTGCAGAGATAACATGTTCTTTGCTTCTTTGAACGCATGCCCTAGGTCATGTAATGAAAATGATCCACACTGTACAGGGAATGTAGGGACAATGGCCTTTTTTTATTCTTTTAGTGTCTTGCTCATTCCTCCCTCACTAGCTATTTGATAGGCTATCTCTCTAGCCATCAATTTATTTGGAACATAGTATGGGAGGACATGGGGGGAGGTGATGCTGCCAAAAACTTTGATATATGTAAATGTTTCCTCCCTGAACCATCTGGCCACCGGGAGGATGTCAACTTCAACTTCTTGGGAAAACATTGGGGCATGTCGATTATAAAACCACTTGTGAATAGGGAGCATAACTCCATGGGAAATCTTGAAAACATGTGGTCAAAAATTGGATTCCCACATGTCCTTGTGGTATATGTGAATGGGAAGTGGATTTCGAACATTCCATTTCCATCCCATGATAGGTAATTTCAAACTAAAACAAATAGCATCCATGACATAGGCGCTCATAAAAAATGGAGGGTAAACCCGTGAAGCAACACTTCTTCTCCTTCTATACTCGATAAATTTTTTTGCTAAATTGTCAGACAAAATTTATGCCCAATTCATTACAGTTGCATCTATTAACGACAACGACTCTAGGGAGAACTTAGTTTTATCGGTTCTGCCAAATAGTCTACATAACATGGCTACTGCAAAACTATAAGGGGGACAAATAGACGAAGTAGTGTACTTATCATTTTTATCTTTCTTGATTTTCTCTTCATTATTTGACTAGGCACGGGTGCAGTCTGCTCGGTCATCGTGTTGGCATTATGATACAGGTGTTGTCCTTGATGGAAACTCACTCTGATGACAGATCATAGTACAGCAGATGACAGATCATAGTACAACAGGTTAACAACACAAAGTTACAGATCAGACTACACAGAATGAAGAAAGAGAGGTATACACAGGTTCTCTGTTGACCAAGCCACGTATACACGTAGGTTCACTGTATACAAGTCGCATATACGTACACACGCACTCTCTTAGAAGGAAAAGCACATATACCTTGGAAAACTAAGTTTTTGGTCTGAAGTATTTGGTCCACGGTATTTTGATCCATGGTATTGGTTTGAGGTATTGACCCTAGGTATTTGGTCCAAGGTATTGGTCCTAAGTAGTTTTGGTCCATGGTATTGAGAAATGCCTACAAACTATAAAAGGAGGAGAAGATCATTAGACCAATGTGTGCAAGTATCGAATATATGATGAAGTGTAAGATCTAGTATGCAGGTTATTGGGTTATGGTGCATAGCTGGATTTGAACCAAGGATGAATCTTAGCCGATGATGAGGAATTAGATCTAATGATGAATCGGGTTCTTAAGGTGTAAAATGAACTATCACTATGTGTTGATGATCATGTTTATTCTAGATCAGAATACTGACGCATATATTATTATGTGAATGATATGATTTGGGTATAACTAAAGTCTGGAATAGTTGCAGAACTCTGAATTTATATTTGCAGATGTATACACTGGTTGGATTTGAGAAAATTATGTGCACACACAGGTTCAACACATGGAAATAGCATATACCTTATAAAATATGTTTAGTTGTTGTTGTTTGTTGTTGCAGAGTTCTGGGTTTTGGTTTTGGTTCTGGTTATTGTCGTCTGGTGACAGTACTCTGAATGATCAGATTGATGGGTTGTCAAAGTGATGGATTGATTCAGTTGTGACTGGTTCAAAAGATGGTTGGGTGATGTAGATATATTTGATGATTGAATGTTAGTTATAATGTTGTTGATGGATCCAGTCTGAAAATTTATGAAACGTGGTCCCTAGAAGAAGAAAGAAGGTCGTAGCCTTCAGTAGGTCGACACCTACGTACTAGTAAACATATCGGCTAGTACAAGACCTAGGGGGTTGTAGCTCCCTTCCAGTAGAAGCTGGAGAACGAGAGAAGGTTGTAGCCTTCTGCAGGTAGAAGCCTGCGTACTGGTATAAGACTGCACTAGTACAAAAATTGTAAACAGAAATTTTCTTATTATTAAAAGAAGACAGAGACAACAACAGCAGGTGGTTTTTACCCACATTGGGTTTCCACCTTATATCTTGGTGTTCATGTGTGTTACTTATGTGTGATGCTTTATTCTGCTTTTACTGCACTATCTAATGAATTCATCATATACTGGTTAAAGTTCAATGCATGTTAATTTGGGTAAATCAAAAGATCTATGCATATACGTTGGTTGCATTAAGAATTGTTGCGTATACACACTAGTTCACTAAGCTGAAGTAGCGCAAACAAATTAGTTTTGAAAATTAAATTATTGATCTGATAATACTGATTCACCCCCCCCCCCCCCCCTTTATTTCCAACAATTGGAATCAGAGCAGGTTCTTCAGAAGAAGCTTGATCGCTTGAAGGAAGATCCATCATCATGAGTAATCAAGAAAGTGGGGGATCCATCAGACCACCAATCTTTGATGGGAGCAACTTTGTTTATTGGAAGGTAAGATCCACACTTATCTTCAATCACTTGGAACAGATGTCTGGGAAATTGTGGAAGGAGGATATACATTTCCATCAGCAATTCCTACAAATACGGCAGGTAAAAAGCAATACGAAACCAATGCCAAGGCTATCAATACATTATTGGGAAATCTGTCACAATCAGAGTTTCTCAAAGTTATACAGCTCAAATCGGCCAAAGAAATATGGGACAAAATCGTTCTAAGCTACGAAGGAGACTCTAAGGTAAAACGTGCTAAACTGCAAACTCTCATAATTCAATATGAAACTCTCAATATGCAAAATGATGAAAGTATAGCTAGTTACTTCTTACGTATAAATGAGGTTGTTAATTGCATGAATAATCTGGGTGAAGAGATAAAGAAAGTTACCTTAGTTGAAAAAGTTTTAAGATCCTTGTCTGCTAAATTTGAATCAAAAGTATCTGCCATAAAATAAAAGCAGGATCTACAGACTATTACTATGACACAGCTTCACGGAATCTTAACTACCTTTGAGATGAGAAAAGGAGGTCCATCAGATATGAGAGAAGCTGCATTTAAAGCTTCAGCAAAAGGAAAAGAAGAACTCAATGAATCAGGACGTCTTTTAAAAGAAGAAGAGGAAGTAAACTTTGTCAAGAAGCTTCAACGGGGTTCCAGAAGATTCAGAGGTAAACTACCTTTCAAATGTTTTGCCGATGGCAGAGTCAGTCATTATGCTGCCAAATGTCCTCATAAAGATAAATATGATAAAGGGAAGGAATTTTCGAAATGGAATAGAAAACAAAGTGTAATTAAAAAGAGCTACTATACTTATGAAGATAGCGATGGTTTATGAAATAGTGATGAAGATGAAAATAGTAATGACTATAGAATTCTGATGGCTTTTGAAGATGATGATTTTTTGGATGCTTTAGATGAAGATGACCTTTATGAAGAAATATCTAAACTCAAAATCTATTTAGAAGAAAAGAATATGATTATAGATACCTTGACATACCAACTTGCTGAAAGAGAAAAACACAATGAAAAATTAGAATGTGAAATAGTGGGTCTAAGAAAGGATCTTGAGAAAACAAAAGCTCTCAATCTTAGATTTGCTAAAGGATCAGAAAACTTAAATGAAATTATCAAAGTGTAGTGTTCTCCTCTGATAAAGACAGGTCTTGGATATACTGAAGAAGCATCTCAATCACAGAAACCGTCAACCTCCACTAAAAGCTATTTAGATGCAGCAAAGAGCAGTGAACAATTTGACAATCGTCAGCAAAGGCATAAAGCAGATCACCTGGTAAATAAGGCTCAATTTACTTCAAGGATGAACAGAAGCCACAACCAACCTCAGGTAAATCGTACTCAATTTGCTGCAAAGATGAATATCTATAGAAACTACAATCACCAGGTCAGTAGATTCGATAATCGCATGAACTTCTTTAATGGTCAATGTTTCTTATGTCATAATTTTGGACACAAAGCTGCTCAATGTGTTTCTTACAAAACCATCATGACTAGAGAAGCATGAAATCAAAGGAATGTGACAGGGATCAAGAAAAGTTCCTATAATAACTTGTCTCTTCTTGAAAATGAAATAGAATGGTCAACCTGTAACAACTTTGGCCATGAAGAATCTGAATGCAGGAGTAAATTTCAGCAAATATCTCAAAATGAGAAAACTCCATTAAATCCCAAAATATGGAAAAAGAAAGAACCACAAACAAAAAGATGTGGAATAGCCTTGTATACAGAAGGATAAGAAAACCAGTGGTACATCGACAGTGGATGCTCAAAACACATGACAGGTGACAAAGAAAAACTACACCCTTATAATGCCTTAGAAAAGGAAAAGAGTGTCTCATTTGGAAACGACACTCCTACTGTCATAAAAGGTAAAGGCTCTATTTTCTTGAAAGAAAAAGTTAAAGCTGGGAATGTTATGTATGTTGATGGCTTAAAGCATAACCTGTTGAGTGTGATTCAAATGTGTGATCAAGGAAATGAAGTAGTGTTCCGATCAAATGGATGTGTTGTTTGTGAGCTTGATACAGGAGAAACCGTGATTAAAGATACAAGAACTCCAAACAACCTATACATTCCCAAGGGAGGACAGCAACAGTGCTATCTAAGCAAAAATGATGAAAACTGGCTATGGCACAGATGATTGGGACATCTAAGATTTTCTCAAATAAGAAAAGCATGCAGATTCCAGGTTGTTCATGATCTTCTAGATATCAACATTCCTAAAAATACTATATGCAAATCATGTCAATTTGGTAAGAAAACCAGATCTCACTTCATTGAAAAGGAAGGGTCAGCTAGTAAGCCTCTTGAACTTGTTCATACTGATTTATGTGGACCATCAAGGAAAAAGTCACCTGATGGAGAAGAATACTTTATATTGTTCATTGATGATTTTTCTAGAATGTGTTGGATAGGTCTTCTAAAGAATAAAGATGAAGCATTTGAAAAGTTCAAAGCCTTCAAATCTTTGGTTGAAAATGAATCAGATCGCAAAATAAAATGCCTCAAATATGATCGAGGAGGGGAATTTACCTGGGATGAATTCTTTGACTTTTGTGAACAACATGGAATAAAAAGGCAATTCTCCACCGCAAGGACTCCTCAACAAAATGGAGTGGTAGAAAGGATGAATAGAACTATTCAACAAATGGCTCGTGCTATGCTAGATGAATCTAGAACTCCTGCAACCTTCTGGGGTGAAGCTGCATTCATCGTCGTCACTATTCTCAACCAAGCAAATGTTCAAGTAAACAACACTCAAACTCCACATGAACTTTGGTATGGTAAGACTCCTACTATAAAATACTTCAAAGTTTTTGGAAGAAAATGTTACATCAAAAGGATTGATGAAAAAGGTGGTAAGTTTGAACCCAGAGCAAATGAAGGTATTCTTCTTGGCTACTCTTCCTGAAGTAAATGATATAAATGTTATAATAAAAGACTTGGGAAAATTATTGAAAGTATTGATGTTGTGGTTGATGAAGCATGCAAAAATCCAAAACAAATAAAAACTGAAGATTATGACAATGAAGAAGATGAGGATCATTTTCCCACATCAAATCACACTGATTCTGAAACCAATGAAGCACCAAAAGAAGAGATAAAAGTAGAAGAAAAGACTCCATCGAGGTATGTTCAGAAAAATCATCCAGAAACTCAAATTATAGGGGAAAAGGGGCAGGTGTGCAGACAAGAAGAACTATTACAGAAGCCACAAGCTATCTAGCATTACTATCTTCCACTGAACCTCAAAATGTAAATGAAGCATGCAAAGATGAATGTTGGGTCAAGGCCATGAATGAAGAACTTGAGAAAATTGAAAAGAATAATACTTAGGAATTAGTTCCTAGACCTCATGATAAGAAAATCATAGGAACTAAATGGATATTCAAGAACAAGCTGAACGAAAATGGAGAAGTTATTAGAAACAAGGCCAGACTTGTTTGTAAAGGATATTCTCAACAAGAAGGTATAGATTTTGAAGAAACTTTTTCCCCTGTTGCTAGACTTGAAGCCATAAGGATGTTTCTTTCTCTTTCTAGTTTTCAGAAATTCAAAGTATACCAAATGGATGTAAAATTTGCCTTTCTTAATGGAGACTTAGAAGAAGAAGTATATATTGAACAACCAGAAGGATTCATTCTTGGAAATGATGCAAAACTTGTATGCAAACTCAGAAAGGCTCTCTATGGTCTAAAACAGGCGCCAAGGGCTTGGTATTACCGTCTTGACAAATATCTCCACCAACAGGGTTTTTCAAAGGGGTCAACAGATAGCAATCTATATACAAATATTGACACTGGTAAATTGCTAATAATTGTTGTTTATGTTGATGATATCATCTTTGGCAGCAATGAAGAATCCATGAGTCAAAATTTTGCTTCAGTAATGCAACAAGAATTTGAAATGTCCTTGCTTGGTGAGCTTACCTATTTTCTTGGTCTACAAGTTCAACAAAATAAATATGGTATTTTTCTCTCACAAACCAAATATCTCAAACAGATCCTGAAAAAGTACGACATGGAAGATTCTAAACCAGTATGTACCCCAATGGTAACAGGATGTAGTCTTAGCTCAAATGATGAATCAGCAGCAGTACATCAACCAACTTACAAATCCATGATTGGCAGTCTTTTTTATCTAACATGTACCCGACCTGACATCATGCATGCAGTGGGAATAGTTGGAAGATTCCAAGCAAATCCAGAGGAATCACACCTTCAAGCAGTCAAAAGGATTTTCAAATATATTCAAGGAACACAAAAATTTGGTTTATGGTATCCTAGAGATACAGATCTTACACTTCATGCATATACAGATGCAGACTGGGCAGGAAATGTTGATGACAGAAAAAGCACTAGTGGTGGTGCATTCTATATGGGTTCCAGGTTAGTGTCTTGGTTTAGCAAGAAACAAAGTTCAATTGCATTATCTACAGCTAAAGTCGAATACGTGGCTGCTGCATCTTGTTGCACACAACTACTTTGGATGATGTAAACCTTGCAAGATATTCAGATCAAATGTACTCCACCTATCTCCATTCTATGTGATAATACAAGTGCCATCAGCCTTTCAAAGAATCCAGTCATGCACTCCAAGACCAAGCACATACCCATCAAATATCATTTTCTATGTGAACAAGTGCTTGAAAAAAAGGTCAAATTGGAGTATGTTCCCTCCAAAGAACAGGTTGTTGATATATTCACTAAACCACTACCCAGAGAGACATTTGAATATCTCAAACAAAATTTGGGAGTAGTTGCTGCATCATCCTGCTATTAAATCCTATTTTTCAGAGAAAGGTGGTTGTATGCGAGTTTCATGAAGCATAGTCGTGTACATACATGGATTTCTATGGGCACAGTCACGTATATGTTGGTTTGAAGAAAAGCAGTGGGCCAGACTCAAGAAAAAGGGGTATGCTATGGTTCTATCAATTATTTGCTCTGTTTAATGATGGTTTCACTCTGCTAATAACATGTGGAAATATATTGGTCCTCATAAAGCTATTTATAACTTAATGTATATCTGATTGATGATGACGCTTTGATATCTCTTACTAACATATGCAATGATAAGATCTGACAATAAACAGGTGGAACAGGTTCAGGGGGAGAACATGGTTGCTGGTCTGGATGTTGATTGATAGATGTTGCTGATGATAGTTGTTGATGACTATCATGGTCTTGTTTAAGATATTTGGTCTCTGATATATATGTCATTTAATGTAAAGGTCATGAAAAGACCTAATTTGTAACCCCACTATGCATGGGATGGATGATGTAATGTTTCTTGTTTTTGTCATGTATAAACATTTGGTATATCCCCACTTGGTTGGGTGGATGAGTCAAATTTGGTATATCCCCACTTGGTTGGGAGATGGATGTATGTATGAGTCATTGGTGATAGGAAGGACATTAGTGATATATGTATAGAGTCATGTTATTCTCTTATAACATCTTTTTGCAGACCTTGCTTGTGCTTAGGGGGAGCATTGACTCGATCATGGGAGCTCAATCAACACACTTCAGCATATCAGAGAATTCAGCATGTACTCACGGGGAGCATGACCCTTTTCCCTTGATGTCAAAGGGGGAGAGTGACTTGGTGTTGCCATCAAGTCGAATGGGGGAGATTGTTGGTATTATGATACAGGTGTTGTCCTTGATGGCAACTCACTCCGATGACAGATCACAGTACAACAGGTTAACAACACAGAGATACAGATCAGACTACACATAATGAAGAAAGAGAGGTATACGTAGGTTCTGCATTGACCAAGCCGCGTATACACGCAGGTTCACTGTATACAAGTCACGTATATGTACACATGCACTTTCACAAAAGGAAAAGCGCATATACCTTGGAAAACTAAGCTTTTGGTCCATGGTATTGGTCTGAGGAATTGACCTAGGTATTTGGTCCAAGGTATTAGTCCTAAGTAGTTTTGGTCCATGGTATTGAGAAATGCCTACAAACTATAAAAGGAGGAGAAGATCATTAGGCCAATGTGTGCAAGTATCAAATATCTGATGAAGTGTGAGATCTAGTATGCAGATTATTGGGTTATGGTGCATAGCTGGATCTGAACCAAGGATGAATCTTAGCTAATGTTGAGGAATCAAATCTAATGATGAATTGGGTTCTTAAGGTGTAAAATGAATTATCACTATGTGTTGATGCTCGTGTTTATTCTAGATCTGAATACCGATGCATATATTATTCTGTAAATGATATGATCTGGGTATAACTAAAGTCTGGAATAGTTGCAGAACTTTGAATTTATATTTGGATATGTATACGCTGGTTGGCTTTGAGAAAAGCACGTGTACACGCAGGTTCAACACATGGAAATACCGTATACCTTATAAAATATGTTTAGTTGCTGCTGTTTGTTGTTGCAGAGTTATGGGTTCTGGTTACTGTCGTCTGATGACAGTACTCTGAATGATCAGATTGATGGGTTGTTAAAGTGATTGATTGATTTGATTGTGATTGGTTCAAAAGATGATTGGGTGATGTAGATATATTTGATGATTGAATTTCAGTTATAATGTTGTTGATGGATCTAGTCTGAAAATTTATGAAACGTGGTCCCTAGAAGAAGAAAGAAGGTTGTAGCCTTTTGTAGGTCGACACCTACGTACTAGTAAACATATTGGCTAGTATAAGAGCTAGGGGGTTGTAGCTCCCTTCCAGTAGAAGCTGGAGAACAAGAGAAGGTTGTAGACTTCTGCAGGTAGAAGCCTGCGTACTGGTATAAGACTGCACTAGTACAAAAATTGTAAACATAAATTTTCTTATTATTAAAAGAAGACAGAGACGACAACAGCAGGTGGTTTTTACCCACATTGGGTTTCCACCTTATATCTTGGTGTTCATGTGTGTTACTTATGTGTGATTCTTTATTCTGCTTTTACTGCACTATCTAATGAATTCCTGATATATTGGTTAAAGTTCAATCCAAGCTAATTTGGGTAAATCAAAAGATCTTTGCATATACGTTGGTTGCATTAAGAATAATTGCGTATACACGCTAGTTCACCAAGTTGAAGTAGCGTATACAAATCAGTTTTGAAAATTAAATTATTGATCTGATAATACTGATTCACCCCCCCTCTCAGTATTATTTCCAACACGTCGTTCTCTTTGGAAAACTTCTCCACGAATTTCCTATTGTAGATGACTTGTGGCTCTGGTAGGTGATACATAAGCAGTAGGTTGTCTGGGGTAAAAGATCCCATAACCCCTTGGTTTCTTGTCTTGAATGTTCTATCTGAGATGTCAACTTCATCAATAACCCATTTAACCATATCAGTATAAGGGATTATCTTCGACCGAGCAGCTATGTGGTGCAAAAATGAGCATGTCGTCTCTAGCATGGAAGCGTATGAGGAATCACGTCCGTCAACTGTAATTTTTGTTTCCATAATCCTCGGCTCCTCCTCCTCTAGTATGTTATACATAGCCTCCCATGTAGAGGTTCCTCCCTCTCTGTTGCATGTGGTATCTGTAAACAGGGGAGTCATCTCTGACTTCTCAGAGGCAATAGCCTTGCCTTTCTTCACCATTGTTCTCAATGCTTTGCTCTGCGGATTTTTCTTGAAAGTGAAGAACAACAGCTATCGGATACACAAAGATGAATGTAAAAATGAAATAATGTAGATAGCTTGTAAATGTGGTAAAAGGAGTTTTATTTGAACGCACGTAAGAAGATATCATATCAAACTAAATGGATTTTCACACATAAATTCAGTTATTTCTCACTAAATGCCCAATAATGATTCATTATCCCTTAGCTTTAATGCTCATAAATGTTTGCATTGTAAAATGGGAAGAAAAATTCTAGGGTGTCAAGCCATTATACTACGATGATAGCGATTGTGCGATTTGCGAAGCAATTTTGCAAATCGTAATATCACAATATGTCCTTTTTACCTTTCTTACCTCCTATTGTGTTTCTGTGAGATGTGAGTCGTTCTTTAGTTGTCTCAAAATGTAGCTAATTGCTAGGTTTATCCTATGTAAAATACCTTTTTTTAATGTATGGCAGACTTAAAACATTTGCTTATGATATTTTAAGGTGTGGGTCAAGGTCTTAATCGCATTTCGCAATATCAACTGGCGGTAAGTACAAGGTATTTGTTTGAATGCCAAAAATGTGATGCGATAAAGGTCACAACGCCATCGCAGTTTTGCATTTCGCACATTTCCCAATATCGTTTTAAAAGCAGGTCCTTTATAAGTGGTGATATGCGATGCAAGACTTAAGCCTAAAAAGCTTAAGGACTTAGTTTACGTCGAATTTTATGATAGTTTCGACCATAGAGTCCTTATTTAATCATTTTACTTGATTTTGGAGGTTTAGAAAGGTCCTTTGGTGGGTTTTAGTCATGCTATATATGAAAAGGTAAGTTTTTAGTAGTTTCCTAAAAAGGTTTTGATTGTTATCTTTGCTTTCTTCCAAAAATAAAAGAAATGCCTAAATGCTAAGTTTTGTTTTTTTTGGATAAATTTTTTTAAAGGGTCCCCATTTATTAACGTAATATCAACTACTATCATTAATAAATGGGGGGGTGTTGAATACCACAACAATTGGCAATTCACTTGGAAGAACCAGTTATCTCTGAGAGTTTTTTGAAATTTCTAAAACTTCCAAAGTAAAGATAGTTTTGAAAATAAAATAAATTACATGGAATATAAGGTAAGTAATATTGCTCTTTATTAATAAAACAATCATCTGCCTAACTACAGTTCTTTTGACTATTATTTTCTTATAAAAAGTAACTTTGTCTACATCAGTCTTTACTTTGTTTTTTAAAGATAAAAGCAATAAGTCTCTCCTCAGATCAGTGTTTTTTTTTTTGGTTTACTCTGTTGTCGTAGGTAGATCCTCTGCTGCCAAAAGGTGTTCATAGCCTCGATAAGGTTACCTTTTAACCAGCAATGATCCAATATCCCACTTAAATCAGAAAACAATTTTAAAGATAAACTAGTAAGTATACTTACTGCTTTCTTTATTTTCTGAAGTAATTCATTTTGCTTCAACTCTTCATCTTTTGTTTATTAAAGGACAATGTATTGGTTTGGTGACCAACATTGACAATGCCATTCACTTGGTTTGTAACTTAACTGAACAAGATGGCTCATGATGAGACCCCTTGTCTTTTGATTAATATAATCATAAGCCATTACCCTGTTTTGATATGCAGTATTGGTAATGTCAGTTAGTTATAATCTTATGATCATGGTAAGCCAACTCTTAATGAAACCTCTTATCCTTTAAGTTTAAGTATATTTTAGAATTACACTCTAAAAATGAAAGCTAGTTAAGTGAGGAGGATCATTGGCTCCCTAAGAGCTTCTGGATGACAATTGTAGAGTTTTGAAGATGCCTTTCTGGAGAGGAACTTTTCTTTGTTATAGATACTTTTCTAGACTAATGTAAAGGAGCAGTTTCTTTCTTAAAGCTAATTTTCATAAACAGTTAGATAATTAAGGAGGAAAACAGGCAATTTAAGAGAAATCGAACTTAACTATACATTTCATATGTGAAGATTACTTTCGTAAAAATCTTTACTTATACAAGCGAAAAGTCAAAATTAAAAAGAGATTATCCTTCGTAAAAGCAAAAGTAAATGCTTTTGAATTGGTATTATTATTTCTAAAGGAAAATTTTAACTAAAGGTAATAATATACAGTGGACAGAAGAGATCATATTATATGGAAAGTATTTCTTTAGAACCTATCCATTAACAGGTAGAGATTCTTTCTACCTGATAAATCTTGTAGCAGAAAAGTTGATGGGCCTAATTATTCCACAATCTGAAATGGGCCAAGCCACATTTGTTGGAACTTGGTTTGCTTACCTTTCTCTCCATGGGCTTTGTCCCATTTTAATACTAGGTCTCCAAGTTGCAAAGATTTTGAAGTTAAAAAATTTGAATCAAAGGAGGCTTTGACTAACTGCTAATGATGTGCATGCATGGTCTTGGCTTTTTCCCTTTCTTCTTCAAGCTTAAGAATTTGTAATTGTCTAACCTGCATAGAGGAGGAAGGAGTTTCTCCAATGAATTGAACTAAGGCTAAGGATGGAATAACTACGTTTGTTGGTAAGACTTCTTCTTTCCCATAGACCAAATTAAAAGGAGAAGTGCCAATGGAGGCTTTCTGCATTATTCGATATGCCCATAGAGAAAACACTAAAGGTTCATGCCAGTTCTTTTGGTCTTGGTCAATAATTCGTTTAATAATCCTGATGAGATTTTTGTTTGTGGGTTCGGCTAATCCATTTCCTTGCGGATAGTAATTGGCTGAATACTTAAGCTTAAAAGCTCTTTTAAGATAAAATTATGTCATAGAATTGCCTGAAAAATAAGATGCATTATCAAACATCAAAGAAAATGATAAGCCAAATTTGGTGATGATAAATTGATCTATGAATTCAATAATATTTTCTAAATTGGCTATCTTGAGTGGAATTTCTTCTACCCATTTCGTGAAATAATCAGTTTCTGTAAGGATGTATCTATGTTGTTTAGAAGAATGAGGAACGATCTCACCTATTACATCCAATCCCCATTGTTCAAATGGTTGGTCAATGTTGACGGGCTGTAATGGTAGCGCGGGTTTTCTTTGTCTTCCAGCAGTTGTTTGACAAATCTTGCATCTCCTTACATAACTATGTGCATCTTTGAACAACGTTGGCCAGTAATAGCCGGCATGTAGGATTTTATGTGTTGTAGTATCACCTCCAAAGTGACCACCAGCTGGTCCATCGTGAAGTTCCTGCAACACCTTCTCAGCCTCAAATTTTTCAAGGCATCTGAGTAAAACAGAATCATAATTTATTCTGAAAAGCACATTATTAACAATTTGATATTGCCTAGATTTTAATCTCAAGGCTCTTTTTTTGTGTAATTTAATTGGGTTGGTGCATATCCATTTTCAAGTAAAAGATGATATCATCATACCTTGATTCTGTGTTGTTGAGGCTTACCTCATAGACTTGTACATCATCACCTGAATGTTGCAATTCTCATAGATTCGATGCTCCTGCTAACATCCTGCAAAAACCTTAACCTTTTATAATTTTCGCTAGTTTAATTTCTATGTCATATTCTTGCAGGGTGGTCACCCAATTTGATCTCTTTTCTCCTACATCCCTTTGTATTAAAAGATTTCTCACTGCTGAGAATGGTACTATGACTTTAGTGTGGGTTTTGAGGAGAAAAGGTCTGAAGTGTTTTATAGATTTGAAAATAGCAAAAGCCTGTTTTTCAACATCTAAGTAATTTAATTTAGCTCCTTGCAAATTGGAGCTAAAGAAAGAGATTGGGGCTTCAGCTTTATCTTGATTTACTTGTGTCAATATGGCTGCATATGATTTCTCGGAAGCGAAAGTATATAGAATGAAATGATTGGAAAAATTTGGGGTTGCTAGAGATGGGGCATTTATAATTGCTTGTTTTATCAAGCTAAAAGCTTCATGTTATGAATGTCCCCATTTAAACAGAGAATTTTTCTTTATCATGGATTGAAGAGGTAAAACAATTCTTGAGAAGTTAGGGACTAAGGTGAGAATACTTGGAGGTAGCTAACTAATATGACATGGAACTTGTCACTTAGTTAACTAAGTAAATTCGAGTTGGGGAAGCTTGAGTTCAGTTCTACATGATTTATTGTTAATTTGTAGCAAACTATTTTAGTTAGTTTGAGTTATTGTCATTTTAACTAGTTCTAACTGTCAAAAGAACTAGTGGAGGTCAAGTTGTGGAAGTGGAACTGCAACCACACTCCATGATCAATGAGTTAACTGATTAGTCAACCCAAAATAATTTTTTCATGCAAAGAATTCGAGTTACCTGGTTGAGATGGAGATTTTGAGGTAGTGTACTATCAGTTGTAGCATATTCCAATGTGTACAATTGGTGCATGCAATCAAAGAATGACCTAAGGCTATTGCACAATTCCAGAGTGTGAAATTCCTAAAAAAATAGTAGCAGTTTCCCAATGGAAAATGCAAGGAAATAGGTGCTTGGGAAGGCTTGAAATTTGCTAAGTGTTGTCTAGGTTCAGTGAGTCAGACAGAGGGATAGACTATACAGTTGCAAGGTGTGCTCAGTCTTGACCAAGTATTGTATTTCTTCTCTATTCTTTGATTAATGCAATATATATAGTAAGGGGTTTTGAGCAGTTGATTTCCCCTTGATAAATCTTTGTGCATGTGTGATGTTTCATTTTTCATGTCTATGATTCTTGTTTTATATGGTGAATTAACTTTCGCAGATCAGTAGAGTAGCTTCAAGTCTTGTGATTTAGTAAATTTCATGAGTAGTATTGAATCTACACATTAATTTCTACATACTAGTCATGAATCGATCCTCTAGTATTGTTGGGATCTAATAATGTGATATATCAACCAACCTAGTTGTTAATCAAATATCCCAACCCTCGAAACTTCAAGTCTAAATTTTGCAATAGTTGTAAAAGGGTTTGTTTATTGTCAAATCACAAGGAAGGCATAGGCCTTAGAATGCATTTTAAAAGTGTGCAATTAGTGAATCACATGATTGAATGGAGGGTGTATTAACTTTGAAATGCTAATAATTGTTTTTTAATACATCATAAAACAAGATGATTCCCCACAAATACATTCACATAGTCTTCGAGCCAAAACTCATACGATTCCAACCATTAACAAATGTGTACAATTGAATAAAAATGGTTTTAATCAATGGAGAAGATTTTGGGTTATTCGATATGGCCATTGCAAGAAATCTGCAAGGTAGAGACTCTTGGTAACAATAATGATATAATAGGGTTTGGGCATGTAAATCCACAAGTGTCAGATCTTGCAATTAAAAATAGAATCTATGCATCCTTGAGAGCATAATTTAGTTGAAAAGGTAGAAGATAAATGTTCGATGGAAAAATAAAAAGATAATAGGGAATAAAGTGCATTGGAGATTATAAGTATGCAGGGTTGGGTACAATTAAAACAAGATAAATGATGACACAAGAGATGTGTTACTTACTGGGATGTCACAATCGCAAATGATAATTGGAGGAGAGGTCCACTCTTTCAGCGTTGGAGGTAGAATGAAATGAAAGAGAGGGGTGACTTTGATATATAAGTGATAATGTGTGTGGGGGAAGTCGCAACTTGGAAATGTGACTTATCTAATTTGCATGCACTAGAGGTTACCCAGTCCTATGTCACACTTTTAGAGCATAGTGACAAGTCACTGTAAACCAAAAATACAATTTTCAAACAAAGGGTGTGGTGCTCAGGGCAAGGTTGCAAGTTGCAATTGTGACTTGTGACTAAGATAGAAAAACACAAGCCTTAAATCTTCAAGGCTAGACTCACTAGAATGTAATGCAACCCTATCTTGGTAGAAGGAGGAGGAAAGCCCTAAGAAACCCAAGGAAAAGTATGAAAATAAGTTCAGAAAAGGGGGTCTCCAAAGTTTGAAATGGACAAAAATTTGGGTCTGTTGTAGCGGTTACAACAATTGGTGATTTACTAGTAGGACCTCAGAATCTCTATTTGTCCTTTGTCCCAAGATGAATTATAATCCTTAAGAAGTGTTGTCTTAGACCTATGGATCCCACTAGTTTCAGTGTACAACCTCGGTTATGGATGTATTCTTTTTGTTACTTTGATTTTCTTTCTTTGAGCAAGCTTCATAAGTTAGGAGACAACATTATTAGATTCGATAGGGAATTTGGATAGTGAATACGTGAGTTGAAGATATTCAGAATTACAGTGAGCCTTCATTGTCACTCCACTGCCAGCAAGCCTATTCAATACCCTGATGGAGTCACTCAAGAAATCACAAGCATTGCTTCGGTGCCAGAAGACCTATTTAGTACCCTAGCAAAGTTACTTGCATCACCTCTCTACGTAGGAAGATTTTCTCACCTTTACCCTTTATTTGACTAATTTTTCCCCTTTACAAGCACATCGACATCATTTATTAGGCGTTCATTATTCCTGGGTGGATGAGGGATCCTGACTTATTTTATAGGTAAGAGAGTTTATTCCTTATTTTCAAAGACTTTAATTTTTTTATGAAAAGAGTTTTTTCCCCAAGAAAAATCGTAATTTTATTAATGAAAACAAAATTACATGTTGTATATGCTTGTAAAGCATTCATCAAGCCAGACAACACTGATGATCACAAATTCATTACAAATAAAATATGGAGAAACAGGTTACCCTTTTCTCCATTTCTTCTTTTCTACTTTCCACCATTATTCTTGAGATGGAGAGGTTGATAAAAGAGCTAGATGGTTCTCCTCATCCAGTTTCAGAATTTCCTTATCTGAGTCTAAGCTATCTCAGACATGTTGACATTTGTATCCTCCCAGTTCCTTAGACTCAGGTCTCCCCTCCGGTTGCGTTGTGGAAACTGGGAATTCTGACACTTCATGATTTATTTCTTTCTTTTCTACATTTTCTCGTGAATTTTGGACTTCTTCATTGGTAAGGGGATCCATTTCTTCTTCATCGTCGTCATCTTTGGGCAGATGCTGAGGAAATTTCCATCCTTTGGGTTTCTTCCTTGATTTCTTCTTCCTTCATGGCTCTTTCTTGGCATCTGGACATGTATTTTGTAGATGTCATGTATGTCCACATATTCAGCATCTAAAAGTCGTGTTTTCAAAATCTAGAAATTGTGTCCAACGCTACTTGTTGTGAGTCGGGAGGATGCAATCCAGTAATCCTTTGCTGAGATCAACCTCCACACAAATTCTGGTGAAGGTAAATATTCTATCTTCAACTCTTTGTGTATTTGTCTTTATGTATCACCCTAAGAGATTCCCAATGCCTTCTAGTATGTTTTGATGCCAAAAATGTAGTGGGATATTATGCATCCTAACCCAAATCAGAATTCTTGATACTACCATTGTATTTGCATCAAAATATAGGAACCATGGAGTAACAAAAAGTCCTGTAGTTCCCAAGAACCATGGACCTTCTTGTAGAATATATTCTCATTCCTCCGATGTTGAAAAATTTACTATGAAGAAGCCTTTGGAGCAGAGGTGGACCTCACATTTTATTGACCAATTTGTGAAGATCCAGTGAAAAAGATCCATTGGCTTTGGCCAAAAGCTATTGAATCTACTTATGATGGCTTGGGCTTCATATGTTGTGAGAAGATCTTTTTTTATGATAGATCTATAGTCAATGTTGGAACTTGATTCAGTTGTTCCACTATATATGGGTTGGGGATATTGTGTGTATGTTCTGGATTACCGGAGGCAACCTGTTTTCTGTTTAGGATATCTTTGAAAGACGTAGCTCATTGATTCAGTGTTGGTTCTTTGGGAGGACTAGATCTAGAGACACCCCCTATACCCTTAATTTTTCTCCATCCAGAATATCCTCCATGAAGTTGAAAATTTAAAAATATGGTGGATGATGGAGTGACATTATAATCTTGGATTTTTAGTTCATCCCGCATCAATTTTCCTTGGCATATTAGACTTTGTAGAAATATCAGAAACCCCAGGGTATGTAGGATATTTTGCTTCAGATTTTTAACCCTGTCAAAAGCCCAAACCCAAAAATGAATTGATTTCCCTCCTTGAGTTTTGATAAATACTTGGAAGGATATCTGTGATTCTGGATCGAGAATCCTTTCTTGATAATCATGTGTGCCAATATTCGGATCTGTCTCAGAGTATAGATCTGAGAGGCTTTGAGGAGGTTGTAGCATGAAGAAAAGACTCATAAACAAGATATGATCCCCGAGAGACCTCAGATCGGTTAAAAAGAAACACTGATTCATTGAACTGCATCGTAGATCTAGCTCCATTCCTCCCTTTCGACTACTTAGTGCCCACAGAGAGATGATAATCTCCGTATATAGTTTATTTGACCGTGGATCTACTGTTGGGGTTGCTCCAGAAGTATAATCCAATATTTCATTTGCATCGGATCGGCTATCAAATATGATTAATGCCTCACCTGTGGGGAGAGAAAATCTGGACAACGAGTTTTGATCAAGGTACATGGTTGTGCACATCAGATCCAGAACTAGCGCATATCTGCATCTCCTTTGACCTTCGATCGATCCAACCTGCAATGTGATGGCCCACGTATCTAGAACATGCATAGCTCTGTGGCTCCCTTGTCCTTCACTCGATCCATCCTGTAATGCAATGACCCTCCAAACTTCTGCGACGATGCTCAGGGAAAACTTTGTGATCTCAAACACTGGCATCGTGGATCTGATATTTCCGAAAAGATTTTTCTCACTGAGTTTTCTCTTTTTCCCTTCTTTAGCCACTAGGTCAAGTCACCAAGAAATTAATTAGAATTTCAATAGCCAATTCAAGTAACATAAATGATATTAAGGATACATGGTGTTCCAACTTCTTAGTGTTATCCACAATGTCTAATCTATATTTTACTTATGGATATCTTTGACTTGTAATGATGTTCAAGATCAACTAGTGGAAAGAGGTATAAAGTTAGCCAATGATTGAAAAACTACCCAAGTATCTATAACACATTCGACTTATTAACAATTTCCCATATCTTTGTATTCGTATATAAGGTCTTTATTTATGTACAGAGGCCTTTTGGGAAAGAAAAAAAATGCATAAGGAAAAGATAGCGAACTAAAAGCATCGTAGGAAAATAAAAGTATGAAATGAAATGAAAGTAATTAGTACAAAGAAGAGAGTAGCTATAAGAGTTTCTAAGTGAAATAGAACTTCAAATCTCAGCCATTCACGAGAAGGGATTTGGTCTTCCCATCTAGGGTTTGGGGATGATAAGTATGTTGCCCAAGTTTTTCCTTGACTTAATATGGACCAATCCACAAGGATTGAAACTTGGTGTGATTTCCCTTGTCTTCATGAGATTTATCTTATTTCAAGACAAGATCACCTACACTAAATTCCTCATTTCCTACAGATTTGTTGTCGGACCATCTCTTGTTCTTGTTCTAGTGAGAGACAAATTTTTCCCAAGCCTTTTGCCTTTCCTCCTCAATTTTTAACAAGGTGTCAATCCTACTTTTCATAATTGGGTATGACCTACCACGAGATTTTGAGACAATTTTAAAGAAGGAAAGTACATCTTGGGTGGTAGGATCACTTCTTTTCTGTACAAAAGGAAGTAAGGGGAAGTGCCAAGAGAAGGTTTAGGAGTAATCCGAACAACCTAGAGAGCATTAGTTAGAGAATTGTGTCAATTTATCTGTTGTGTAAGCACAAACTTCTTGATGATACGGATTCATGTTCTTATTGGTGGATTTAGCTAGGCCATTACCTTGTGAGTTGTAATTAGCAGAATGTTTCAACACAATTCCATTCTCCAAAGAAAAATCATACAACCTCAACGATGAAAAATAAGTTGTATTATCAAAAACAAGTGAGGTTGGGACACCGAACCTGGTAATGATGTTTCGATTGAGAAATTGAATTATCTTTTGATAATTTATTGTCTAAGTGACACAGCTTCAACCCACCTCGTAAAATAGTTTGTGGATGTGAGAATCTACTTATGTTTCTTAGAGGAGTGTGGAGTGATTTCTGTAATAACATCTAAGCCCCATTGATGAAAAGTCTCTTCTACCACAATGGGCTGGAGTGGAACAGTTGATCGTGTCTCTCTTCTATAAGCACATCTTTGAAAGATACAACATTAACACACATATGGATGAGTGTCTTTGAATAATGTAGGCCAATAATAGCCTTCCCTCGTAATATTGTGTGTTGTGGTGTCACTAGCATAGTGCCCTCCTGTCGGTCTGTCATGCAATTCCTTAAAGGCATTCTTGGCATCAGAAAATTCCAAACATTTCAACAAAATGTCATTATGGTGTTTCCGAAATAGATCTCCATGGACCAACTGATAAAAAGAGGCTTTTAGTTTTATGGCCTTTTTTGCTTCACCGATAAATTAGAAGGCAAAGTACCTTGTTGCAAATATTGCCTCAATTCTCCATTCCAAGATGATGGTGAACTGGGTCTAGGTGTAGAATCATTGTTATACATCTCAATATCTTGTTCCCATCCTAAGATCTTTTTTTCATGTGGATCATAGGCTTTGGCCGCAAGTTTGCATAAACCATGGTCTTTCGCTGTGTGAGCCGACTTGAACTCAAGATCATATTCTTGTAAACAAGTCATCCAATTATCTCTATGTTCTCCTAGCTCCTCCTATGCAAACAACGATCTAACTATAGGGTGAGGCACAAACACTATGACATGATTTTTAAGAATATAAGGCCTAAAGTGTTTGAGAACCGTGTACACAATGTATGTTTTTTTGTCCATATCAAGATAATTCAACTCCAATCCTTGCATTCTCTTACTGTTTAAGGATATAGGTCATTCATTTCCTTGGTCATATTTCTAATTAAAATCAAGACTATAAAGAGTGGGAGCCTCTGCTATAGCTTGCTTAATCTGTGTGAAAGATTCCTTGTCTTCTTGGTTCCATTTATACACCACGTCCTTTTCGATCATATCTCGCAATGATTTAACAATTTAGGCATAATCTAAAATGAACTTCTGAAGGAAATTAATTTTTCCCAAGAATTATTGCATAGATTAGTTACCATTTGGATATGGAATTTGTGATATGGATTTGATGTGTTCTGGGCCAATTGTAATATAGATCTTCACTATGATGTGCCCTAAGAGATTCCCTTTAGACAGGAAAAATATGTTTTTCTTAGGGTTGAGTGATATACTGTATTTTTTGTAGTGCTCAAAAATATTATTCAAATGACATAAATAATCAAGTATTTTCTATGAGAATATCACCACATCATCAAGGTACGCCACCATTCTTTGACCATTCAGCCCTCTAAACACAATATCCATTGCTCTTTGAAATGTAGCTTCAGAATTAATAAGACCAAAGGCCATATGTCTAAATGTGAAAGTCTCCCATTCGGTTCTAAAATTAGTCTTCAATTTATCTAACTTAGCAACCAGTACCTAGTTATAGCCAGAAAATCCATCAAGTAAGGAGAACATCTCAAATCCTGAAATTGTTTAAAGGATCTACTTCATCGAGGATATTGGGTAGTTGTCTTTATTCGAAGCCCAGTTGAGATTTCAGAAATCAACACAAAAATGGATTTCTTGATATTTATTTCTTACAGGAACAAGCTTCCATACCCACGTCAAATGCCTGACTCTAAAATTGATTCATGCATCCAACAACTTCTTCAATTCTTTTTGTATTAAATCTTCTAGTGTTGGATGTACATTTCTCATTTTCTGCTAAAAAGGCTTGACCCCTTTTTTATTAGAATAACATGTTGGATGATCTGAGTATCATATGTATTTAGGTCATCATATGTACAAGAAAAAATGTCTCTATACCTTTTAAATAACTAATTTAAATCTTGTCTCTCTTATGGGGGGTAACAAGTACCGAAACTGACAAACTTGGGTTCTACCTCTATTCGAAGATTTATATGTTCGTGCATTAGCTTAGAACTTTGAATCTTGGTATTGGGAGGTCCTTTAAACCGATTTTTCAAGTCAAATAACTTCTCGAGTGACACCACACATTTGGGCATTGGGTTTCCCTTTTGTGCATTAGCTTCCTCCTGTAAGTCTCTATCGTGTTCATCCTTGTTTATAGCCACATTTTTTAAAATGTCTGCATTGGCAAGTCTAAGTCCAATATCTATTTATCATCATTAAAAATGAATAAACTAGTTACATTATCTGGTTATATGGTTTATAGATTATTTAATAGAAAAACCATCCCTAAGTGCCCGTAAACCTAGCAATGACATTAGCTAATGTATCAGTTGCGGCGTTATTAATTCTTGGAACTGATTTTATACCAAAAGCTTTAAATGCATAAATCAATCATCATACCTACTGTTGGTATTTCTTCAAATGAGGTGAAACATAGTGAATAGTATTGTGTACCTATCTAGTGATGATATCAGAGTCACCAATTACCTTTAGACATTCTACCTTCAAGTCAATGGATTTCTTTAGTCCAAGAATCAATGCCTTGTATTCTACAGTATTCTTAGTACATTGAAATTCTAAAAGACAGGAAATCAAAAATTTACTCTTTTTAGGGTCCATCAAGATACATCCTACACCATCTCCATCCTATGTTTTTGATCCATCATAATACAATGTTTGCTTGCCCGTGTTTACATGGTTATAATCTAAGCTAAAAATATTTACATCTATAGTAAAAGTTTCATTATCACCAACTAGAGGATAAGGAAGGAGTTGCAGTTATGTATCTGATGGGACAGGTGACAGCATGGCTTGATAGAAACCAATGTCAAACTCTAAGAAGAAACTCCCCAATTATTCATGAGCGATGAGGATCGGTTCATTATGCGCTTCTAGCTCATTGACCATATGCTTAATGTGTAGCTCACTATTAACCCTCATCTAGTTTTTCTTTCCTTTGTAAGGAACCATAAATGATACCAGTCTGAGGAAAAGTATTCTTGAAGTTTACTAGACTAGTCTCTGCTCAGTAGAAGCCCATATGCCCCCAGAATATCAACGACCACAATATCAATGAACTGGTGAACCCTTGAATCTAAAGACAATGTAATTAGCACGTTGTTAATTTCTCCACAACATGAACTTGAGATATATCGAGCTGGATAATCTTCGCAATTGTTTTCTTCAGTTTAGCATTAATCCTTTTGCAAATAGACCAAGGCATACCAATTGTAGCTGCACCAGACTCAACTAGATAGTTATGCACATTATAATTGAATATCTCAAATGTCAATAAAAAGGGAGGTATTGTAGACTTTGAATTAATATATGACACATTAACAATGGATTTGATATTTACTGACGCTTTAGATTGACTGAAAGAAGAAGAATTCTTGGAAGAAGTAGGGGTTTTGTTGGCTAAAGATAAGGATGTGAAAGTCTTGACAATCAACTCCCTCTGCCTAGGAAGCTTGGTTAGCTCATAGAGTTATATATTTGCTCGAGTTTTCTTCAAATCCTCAATGATTTTGTAACCAATATTGCAAGATACACTCTCATCCTTGGAAGGTTGAGTTGAGGTCATTGGTTGAGAATCCTTGGCAATAGCTTCAAGAGTATTACAATTACTTTTAGCATTCATTGGTGTATTTTTTTAAGCTTTTGTGGTCAAAGATTTAGGAGTTTAATTATGAAAAAGATATTTTGGATGAAATAATCTTCTCAACAACACTTTCTTCTTGTCTTCCAAGGTAGGTTCAGCCACTGGTCGTTTACTACTTAGATTGTAATTCTATTAAGGATTAAGATAAGTCTCTCCAACTAAATCCTCCTCAACAGATTGAACCTCACCATCTCTGACAACTTCAAATGTCCTCACAGATGAGCCAACATTGTCTTTAGGGGGAGAGGAATAGTCTTCCTCTTTTGATCAATCATTTTGATCTTCAATTATTTTATCATTGAGCACTTTATTCACCATTACAGTCATATTTTGGAGCCATTGCAAACATCTCTTTTTATAATGAGCAGCTTTGTGGATTTTGGAGTAGTTTTCCATGCCTAATTCTTCAACATTAAGACTCACATTCAAGCTTTGCATTGATTTAGCCGGTTGATTGTTACTCTTCTTGAAAAAAGGTTTAAAATATTTTCTGCCAAAAGAGCTTTCACTTATATTTCTCTTCAAATTAGACACCTCATTACTTAACTACTTGGGATATTTTTCAAGACTTTCAAAATCAAAAGTGTCTTTGTCACTAGACTTATTGGAGAAAGCTTGAGATTTCTTACCAGTAGCCTTTGAATCATATTGAACTTCATGTGCTCCAATAACGATCATGTCACTTTCAACATCGATGGCTTCAACAAAATTTTCCAACAGTGTAGTCTTCCTTGCCCTCTTCATGAACACAGAAATATTATACGACAACATTGAGGTGTAGTAATCAAAGGTGACGAACTCATTGGGAGCTACAACATTTAGAATCTTGTTTGGAATAGTCATAAATCATTGATTGAAGTCTTTAAATATTTCATTTTTGCCCATATTTAGTGAGCTTGACTCTTTAAACAACATAGTAGGTGTCTTCTCTTCTGCAAATTTTTCTAGGAAACCCTTTATAAACTCATCCCAAGTTCTAATACATGCTACAAGAAGAGAATGATACCATGCAACAGCTTTACTCTCGAAGGTGTATGGGAACAATCTGCACACAATGTCTTCATGTTGCACACTCATCATCCTTAGAGAGAGATAAAAATTATTAATGTGATCTTCCACGAAAATTCCTTTTTCCAGGTCATACTTAGTTAGATGTTTTTCAGCATGGGGAGGTAAGTGTTACACGTCATTTTGTCACCATTAAGAAAATGACTGTCAATTTGGATCTTTCACTATCCATCAAATTGTTCCAAAGCATTCTTCTGCAAGTCTAGAAGTTAAACAATCCCAAAGAGAATCAGAATTTTGGATTACATGGTACAAAAACCTATTTTTGAGTACTTGCGCGATTCCCTAGCCAGATTCTACGCATACACAGATTTGACTATTAAAGTCAGCGTAAATTTGTGCTCTCTTTACTATGAATTGTGCACTTGACTCAACAAAGGTAAAAATAAAAAAGTGAATTCTAGAAGCTTTGTTCGGCGAATATTTCCCAACTGAAAGCTTTGAGCTTATGCCTACTCAAGCCTAATACCTTTGTTCATGGAGCTAATTCCCTCTCTTTGTGGAATCCTAATCCCTCCTTTTGAGGATCTCATCCCTTGAGAAGAGGATCTCAAACCTCCTCCTCTTGGCCTATAAATCAAACACAGACCATAGGGTTAGGGAGGGTTACGGAGGACTATTGAAGGTTAACTTATGCTGCTGAAATAGGGTTAGAAGGTTTGTCATCTAAGGAGAAGATTGGAGACCATTGGAAGGAGCCATACCTCATCAAGGCTAAGGTTGTGTTACTCCTTCATTCTTGAGATTAATATAAAAGAGCATTTATTTCCCATTTTATTGTTCAATGGAGTTGATATATTGTGTATTTGCTTTCATTTTTCCATTGATAATAATATTAGGTACTAGTTTCCTTGATCACTAGTATGAGTTGTATTGAGTCATTTATCTATCATATGCCTTTGATATTTTATTGTTACTATGTTTGCAAGTCTGGATTCTGAGAATTGAGGAGTTGCATCAAACCATAGCAAGGTTCTTCATCAGGCGTTTCATTTGAAAGTTATGGATTTCATCTTCTGCCATTCTTCTTTATGATTCAATAGGAATGAACTTAGGGAAAGATTTACTATTTTGTATGTTTGTTACTAGAGTCAGTCATTGAATCTAGGGAGATTGCTTTTTCCCGCATAAGAGATTTGTCACCCATAACAAATTGGTGACCATATTGTGGAACATCTCGTTCTCCATCATCTCCTTGTTTTAACTTCTTGAACCTTTTCTCATAGCCTTATCTGAGTGTCTACAAGATATTAAAATTTTGGATTTTGTGAATTGTTTGCTTTCATTTTTATTTTTTCTAAAAATTTATCAGCCTGCACATTTTATCTTTAGCAACAGAGCATAGAAAGTGCACTTAGCCCTTAGCAACAATGCTTATTCACACTGGATCAAACTATTTGCCTACACACATACTTGAAAATTTTGAAAATTGAGTTTTCCTTTCACTAAGTCCAGGAACTTTTTTTTTAATGCTTGATTACACTTGTTTGCATCTTCGAAAAGTCTCTGTCAGTTCGATTGATTATTGTGAAAGAACCTTCTTGAAAAAATCCTTTTTTCATGAACTAAGGTAAAGGCTTCGTCTGATGTTTTGTAGATCTATCAAAATAAGGATTAGTTGTTTTGGATTTTTTGGTCTTCTTGTCTTTCTTCTTTCAAACAAATCATATTTAGTGTTTATTTTACCTGTTTGTGAAAGATTATTTCGTTAATGAAAAGTAGTTTTTTTCGAGAATAAGTATTTTTTTATGAAAGTGCTTCTTTTGTTGAACTTGAAATGAAAAGTTATTCTTCTTTCAGTGCTGAAGTTTTTCAAAATTGTACTTTAGACAACATTAAATTCATAGCATTCATTTGAAGAAATTCATTTTAAGGATTTGATTGGTTTCCTTATGCATTTTGAAAAATTTGAGTGATTGTATGTTAAAGGAAAGTTTCATGGTTTTTGAGTTATTGGGTGAATTGAAATATTAAAGGTTAATTTTTGCATTTGGTTCATTCGAAACTGAAAATTTGCATTCATGAAAAGGGATATGGTGAAATTAGGAGTTTTTTCATTTTCTTTGAAAAATTGAAAAGACTCTCTTTACCATAATTAGAAATTCATTGAAATGAAAGGCTCATTTTTCGCATATTTGTTGCATTAGGGTTGGAAGTAAAAACTGATATCATTTACACCACATCTGTAAATTGAATTAATAAAAAAGGAACTGTAAAATTAATCAAATTTTTAATCAACCAAAGATAGTGGTTCTAGGTTAGAATATGTGTTCCGACATCTATAAACATAGTAGTTGTCATTATTTGTGTGCGGCAAATTCTGTGGGTAGTCGGTATTCCATGTACATAAGTATATGGGAATTCTCTCCACGTGCCTTTGAGTATATCGGACAATGTTCCACGTATGAAAATTATATGGGGATGCTTCCTATCATACATGCTCACATTAGACAACGCTAACACGAACTGCACCTCCATGTACCTCGAGTATATTTTGGAGGTCCCCTTCGAGGTTGCATGCCATCCATAAGTAACTAAGTCAGCCGCTTTGTCACCTGTGATACATTGAACGCAACATTCAGGGAGATTGTCTTCTCATACATAAGCCCTTGGTTTTCCAAGACGGTATTTGCAATTCACAATGGCTTAGTAATCCTTGATACCTAGTTACCCCTTCTTTATTTTCTTTATTTTTTTTATTAAATAAAATTGAAATACACTTTAATAAAAATTAATTGTGGTTGATTCACCAAGACATTCGTGTAGAATGAAAGGTTTACCCCCTGAGTACACACCTATTCGATTGGAGAATATCAAAGCTAAGAAGTCGAAATCGACAGGATCCGAGACCTTAGATCAACCTGAGACATCTACAATTGTAGAATATAAGATAGTAGAAACTGAAGTGCTTCAACCTCACGAAGTAGAATCAGGCTTGGTTCGATGTGGGCCAGAAGTTACCAAAATTATTCAAAGAAAATATGATACAAAATAAATTTTAGACACAGAACTAACTGAACCAAATGTTGAATAACCTAAATCTAACATTTTTTAACCTGAATCACCTTCAACTATTATCGCCCCTAATCCTACACCACCTTCACCTCGAAGGAGGATCATAATCACATTTTGTCTACCTCCTGGTCTTATAAGTATTGAAGATATTAATAGAGAAGAGGAGGAAGAATCACCACGTACTCCTGTTACTATTGTTGAACCAACATTTTTTCCAAGACTTCCTTTTGATCCTTTCCGACCAGATCCTTGGTATTTTACCCCCTTGAACTATTTAGGTCAAGGTCTTCCATGTTATCGCACTCCTTTCTACTTTTCACCAAGATGAAACATGTTAAAAATTCCTTCTAGGAGTCAAGCCATTGACACCTCTATGTATACGAGCTCTCTGGAGTCATTATTATACAGCGGTCCTTCAGTTCTTGCTGGGTACTAGTCACTTTCTAGAACTTTTTCAAGAGCTACTCCTTCCCCTCAAGTTTCTACTTGGTCATCTGGTTTATCTACTTCTATTATTCAGAGCATGACTTCCATATCTGAAGTACCTTTGGAATTAGACCAATATGTTAATATGGTATCTAGTAATTTAGGTAATCCTCAAGTAACCCCAACTAGTGTTTATTATCCGCCTAGGGGAAACCACCTTATCCTCCACCTAGAGGACAACCTATTGTCAGATCATATCCTACAGGTCGGTCCAATTCAACATGTTGTGTCTCAATCATTGAATTGTTCTCCTTACCAAGGGATGAATACTATTTGGAACCCCTCTTTTTCTCAACAACATGTTCAAGTTGCTCCACAAGTGCCAGTTTATCAACTTGTTCAGCCCATTGGACAATCTATTCCACAAATACCTATTCAAAGTATTTCAATACATGTCAAGCAACCTATCCAAGGGATTCCACAAACACCTATTCAACAGCCTATCCAAGGAAATCCACAAACACTTGTTCACAAACTAGTTCAACAACATGTTCAGGGTAGTCCTCAAACACTTGTTCAGTCTACTATTCAAACATCTGTTCAACAACCAGTTCCAATTTCACCTCAAACACCTACCCCGGGAATATCACAAACGATAGTCTAAGTTAGGCCTCAAATTCTGGTTCAATAATCTACATTGGTTATCCCTCGAGCATTTTCTTATCAAATTGGTCCTACTTTTCATTCTATAACACATACTCCTATCAGACAACCTAATATAGGGATGATGCAAACATCGTATCAAGGTCAAGCTTTTCAAGGCCAGCCTTTTCAAAATCAGTTTTTTCAAGGTCAACCATTACAAGGGCAGTAATACTTGGGTCAAATGGTTCAGAGTCCACTTTTTCAAAGTCAACCATACCCTGGTCATACTTTTCAAATTCCATTTCAACTGCAAACTAGTATGTATCACCCTGGCCACCCTAGAGGAATGCAAATACCAACCACACAAGCTATTCCAGGATATCTTGGGTATCCTCCTCCAGGGGTTGGACTTAACCCACAAGGTTATCAATATCCACAACAAGAATTTAACCAACATTTACTTTTCATTGCAACTTTAGATTTGTCAAATTTATCCTGGCTAACAAATGATCCTATCGATTATTATCCATTTTGGCCGACAATTCCTACTTAGTTTCCAATTGATATACTGAAGTTTGAAGGTAAATCAAGAAAGGACCCATCAAATCACATTATGACATATAATCTTTGGTGTATGTCGAATTCATTGATTTATGATTCTATCAAATTACGCCTTTTCCAACGAACTTTAACCGGTTTAGTAGCAAATGGTACATTGAGTTACCACATGCCTCTTTCCATAATTTCAACTTCTTAGCAATAACATTTTTGACATATTTTCAGCTACCAATTCAATATGACATTGATACTAAACTTTGGACTTCGTTAAAACAATCGACATCTACCTACATTTCAGATCATATACATAAATGGAGGTATAGGCATCGTTTAGTCAAAGTTTATATTCCATATCAAATATCGGTTGAATGGTTCGCAAAATCATTACTTCATGATATTACCGAGGATGTTTTTAAAGGAGGTGTTGTAACAGAAGAGTAGGCAATTTCCCGTGTCTAGTACCTAAACCTTTTCTATATACAATATGGCACTTTGTACAATAAAATCCCAAATCTACCTCACCCAACAATTTTAGATCAACCAGATTCAACTCCTACAGGACCTCACACCATTAATGGTGTAATTGGTTCTATCAACGATCAGTCTAAGTTTAAAAAGAATAATTCTAAAAACACTCAAACTTTGATGATACAAGATTCACCCAGCGAAAAACTTTCTCTAGAAATTACTTCTGAAATTAATGTCATAGAATCCTCTACCGGCAAGGATCAACATCCCAAAGGTAAAAATAAGGGGAAGGGTAAACCAAAGAAAAATGCTTCTCAAAAGGAGAAACCAACCAAAAAAGAACCTTCTAACGAGACAAATAAACCTCGTTATCCTTGTCTGATCTGTAATGAAGATCATTATACAAAGGAATGCCCACATCAAGCAGAGGTTAGTAAATTGATAAAATGTTCTCCTACTCCTACTTTTTTGAAAGAGCATTTTCCTTCTCAAGATAGAAAAATGGTTTCACATAATCCATCCTCTTCTTCCACATCAGCAGATATCATGATGATGTCTTCACAAGTTATGGTAGAAACAAGATCTAAGGATTATAGATCTAATGGTCATATAGTGAATGGAAATGATTGTAGTTCATATAGTCAACCTTCCACTTTAGTTTGTCCTCCTTCTGAACCATTACATTTTGAGAAACCAAACTCTGACATGGTGATTCAGCCGCCTCCCAAAGGTGTTGTTCGAAAATCAAATTTTAATCCACATGCTAGAGTTTCTCAGAACTACAACATTATTGAAGACCTAACAATGTCTCCTTCAGCAATGTCAGCTCTTGAAGTGCTGTAAAAAATGTCTAGCACAAAGAAAGTTACTTTTCTCAACTATTAGAGAAATCGATCCTTAGGATTCTAATCTTATCATCTTTGATCTTGAAAATCATATACCTAGACTCCCACTTCAACTGGCATTCCAAATACCAGTTTTTGTCAAAACCAAATGATTTTTTCATACAGTAATTGACGAAGGAAAATCTACATGTATCATGTCTATTGCTTTTTGGAAAGCTTTAGGTTCTCCAACTATCAATCAATATCCTACCACTCTGAAAGCCTTTGAAGGAAGATGGTTTCATCCTTATGGGATATTAAACGATCTACCAATAGAGTTAGAAGGTAATATGGTTGCAATCGAAGTAGAAGTCATTATTCCCAACTCAATTACAACCTTTTACTCGGCCGAAGTTGGACTTATGCTATGTCTATAGTGGTCTCATCACTTTTCCGCCTAATATTATTTCCTCATCAAGGGAAAATAGTGAAAATAGACCAGTTATCTTATTATACTTCTGACCCTAACTCTACAGGTAGTTTACCTTTTGTGGGTAAAACGATTACTCCTTATGATGATATTGGTGTTGGTTTGCTTAAGGATTCATCACTAATGGGAACTTTTGCACTCCCTCAACCGAACTTTTGTTCTAATGTTGCCCAAGTTAATATGATCTCATCAAGCATTATGGAATCTTCTGATCATTGGATTGTGCCTTTAGAATTTGAATTGACCTTGTATAGAAACGAGATGCCTTTAATCCCATTCAAAATAGCTTATCAAGCAATTCAAATATTTTTCAATCCACCACCCTCTAAAATTGATCGAGTGAATGCGATCATTGATGATTATTCTCAATTATCTTGGTTAGAACCAATATCATTCCCTGATCCTTTCGATAATATGTTTCCAATAGATGAAAGTATCATGGAAATTATGACTTTGGATGAAATTCCATGGGATGATTATCATCATCATTCATCTTTTCTTCCCAACCTTGAGAAAATCAAGAATAATTTTTCTACCATATTTTCGCATGAGATCGTAGATAATCCTGAATGCCCTATGTCAATTCTTCAATATGAATCTGAAAATAACTTAGGAAATATATCTACAACCATTCCAATTAATATCTCAGTCAAATCTAGAATTATCGAGAACATTCACATAGGTGCTTCATGCTCACTTGAAGAAATTCAAACTTACAAAGCCCTATTTCAAGAATTTTGTGACATTTTTGCCTAGTCTTATGAGGAAATGCCAAGAATTGACCTGAGTATTGTTGTTCATGAAATTAAGACTTACCCAGATGCTAAACCTATTAGGAAAAGATTACGTCTAATGCATCCATGAAAGGCTATTGTTATCAAAGCTAAGGTTGAAAAACTACTTAAAGCAAGTTTTATCTATCTTGTTCCCTTGACTGATTGGGTTTCCAATATTGTTCATGTTAACAAAAATCAAGGGACCATCAAAGTATGCGTAGATTATAGGGATATTAATAAAGATTTTCCCAAAGACAACTATCCTACCCCCTATATCGACCAAATCATTGATGATTGTGCTGGTAATGAAATATTTTCTTGTATTGATGGATTTTATGGATACAACCAAATCAAAATACTCCCTACTGATCAACATAAAACCATGTTCATTTGTCTATGGGCAACTTTTTCTTATCATAAACTCCCATTTGGATTAAATAATGTCGGCACAGCCTTTCAACGAGCCATGTCTTATACTTTTCACGATATCAAACATATTTTACAACCCTATTTGGATGACTTACTAGCTCATTCACTGAAAAGGGAAGACCATCCAATGCATTTGAGAGTTATCTTTATCAGATGTAGACATTACAATATATGCCTGAATCCTCAAAAATATGTTTTTTGTGTACAATTGAGTCGATTACTAGGATTTTCATATCAAAAGAAGGCATTCGTGTTGATGCACTTAAGGTAGAGGCCATTCTGAATTTTCCTCCTTCCAACTTGCGCCAACTCCAAAGTTTGCAAGGGAAAGAGAAATTTTTATGTCAATTCATCCCGAACAATGATGATATAACTAAAGGTTTTACTCGATTCTTGAAAAAGGTCATCTCATTTACATGAGATGAAGTTGCTCAAAAATATTTTGATGCACTTAAACATGCGTTTACTTATACATTGTTGTTAAATCTGCTTGATTATCATCACGATTGATTTTTATATCTAGTTGCATCCAATGTCACCATTGGCATGGTTTTAGTTCAAGAAGATGAGTTAAACGATGAACATGTGATATATTATTTGAGTAGAAATCTTACGAAAACTGAGATAAAATACACACATGTGGAAAAATTGGCTTTGGCAGTCGTTCAAGTTGTCCAAATATTTCGTCACTAAATTCTCTTACGTAAAACAACAGTGATTTCAGACTACAACCCTGTGGTTTACATTCTTACGAGACAGTTTCCGGGGGGGAATATTCTAAATGGATATTTATCTTGCAAGAATTTTATTTAGAATTATTAAAATCTAAGTCGAAGAAATCATTGGTTTTTTCGAATTGTTACGTGACTTTCCCTATACTGAGAAAAAAACCGTGGTAGAGGATTCTCTTCCAGATGAATCATTTTTTCTTATCATTACATTATACCCTTGGTATGGAGATATGATCATGTATCTTCAAACTCATACTTTTCGGCCAGAATTAACTCGCACCGACTGTCGTCGCATTCGGTACCAATCCCAACAATACACTATTGTTGGCAATACATTTTATCATCGTGGTGTTGATTCCATCTTTAGATGATATTTGACTCATGAAGAAGCTAAAAAAGCATTGAATGACTGTCATTATGGAGTGGTCATATATCATGGTTTGCCACTGCCCAAAAAATCTTATGTGTTGGGTATTTATGTCCTTCGATGTTCAAAGATTATATAACTATGGCCCAAAAATGCCACAATTGCCAAATTTACCATCGAAAAATGCGTGCACCTCCAGCTCCTCTCACCCAATCATTGTTGTCGGTCCTTTTGAAAAACGGGGCATCAATTGTTAGCATTATGATACAGGTGTTGTCCTTGATGGCAACTCACTCAGATGACAAATCATAGTACAGTAGGTTAACAGCCAGAGTTATAGATCAGACTACACAGAATGAAGAAAGAGAGGTATACGCAAGTTCACCATTGACCAAGTTGTGTATACACGTTGGTTCACTGTATAAAAGTTGCGTATACGTACACACACACTTTCACAAAAAGAAAAGCGCGTATACCTTGGAAAACTAAGTTTTTGGTCCAAAGTTTTTGGTCCATGGTATTGGTCCAAGGTATCTGGTCCAAGGTATTGACCCTAGGTATTTGGTCCAAGTATTGGTCCTAAGTGGTTTTGGTCCATGGTATTGAGAAAGGCCTACAAACTATAAAAGGAGGAGAAGATCATTAGGCCAAGGTGTGCAAGTATCGAATATCTAATGAAGTGTGAGATCTAATATGCAGGTTATTGGCTTTTGGTGTTGTGCTTGATCTGAACCAAGGATGAACCTTAGCGTTTGATGAAAGATAAGATCTAATGATGTATCGTGATCTTAAGGCTTGAAATGATTTATCTTTATGTGGTTTGATCATGTATCTGAATAATTGGCGCATGTTGTAGTCTGTAAATATGATGATCTGGGTATGGCTGAAGTTTGGAATAGTTTTAATATTTAAATCATCATTTATAGATCTGTACGCAGTTTCACTTTAGAAAAGGAGCGTATACATGCCGGTTCTGTGTATCAAACCAGCGTATACATCATAAATTTGATTTGCAGATCTGTACGCTGGTTCGCTTTGGTAAAAGTGCGTACACAAGCAGGTTCAACACATGGAATTGGCATATAACTTATAAAGTATGTTTCAGTTGTTTCTGTTTGCTGTTACAGAGTTTTGTGTTCTAGATTGGGTTCTGGTGACTGTATCAAATTGACTGTCAAAGAGATTGATTCAGAAAGTGATTTTTGAGTTTCAATGATAGGTTGATGTAGATGTATTTATGATTGAATTGTAGTTATTATGTTGTTGATGGATCCAGTCTGAAAATTTATGAAATGTGGTCCCTGGAGGAAGAAAGAAGGTCGTAGCCTTTTGTAGGTCAGCACCTACATACTAGTAAACATATCGGCTAGTACAAGAGCTAAGGGGTTGTAGCTCCCTTCCAGTAGAAGCTGGAGAATGAGAGAAGGTTGTAGCCTTCTGCAGGTAGAATTCTGCGTACCGGTAAAAGACTGCACCAGTACAAAATTGTAAACATAATTTTTTATTATTAAAAGAAGACAAAGATGACAGCAGCAAGTGGTTTTCACCCACATTGCGTTTCCACCTTATATCTTGGTGTTCATGTGTGTTGCTTATGTGTGATAATTTATTCTACTTTTACTGCACTGTTTAATGAATTCTTGATATACTGGTTAAAGTTCAATGCATGTAATTTGGGTAAATCAAAAGATCTTTGCATATATGTTGGTTGCCTTAAGTACAGTTGCGTATACACACTAGTTCACTTAGCTGAAGTAGCGTATACAAATCAGTTTTGAAAATTAATTATTGTTCGAAATAATATTGATTCACCCCCCCTATCAGTATTATTTCCAACAATTGGTATCAGAGCAAGTCCTTCAAAAGAAGCTTGATCGCTTGAAGGAAGATCCATCATCATGAGTAATCAAGAAAGCGGGGGATCCATCAAACTGCCAATCTTTGATGGGAGAAACTTTGTTTATTGGAAGGTAAGAACCACAGCCTATCTTCAATCACTTGGAATAGATGTCTAGGAAATCGTGGAAGGAGGATATACATTTCCATTAGCAATTCCTACAGATACGGCAAGTAAAAAGCAATATGAAATCAATGCCAAGGCTGTCAATACATTATTTGGAAGTCTGTCACAATCAGAGTTTTTCAAAGTTATGCAGCTCAAATCAGGCAAATAAATATGGGACAAAATTGTTCTAAGCTACAAAGGAGACTCTCAGGTAAAACGTGCTAAACTGCAAACTCTCAAAATTCAATATGAAACCCTCAAGATGCTCAATGATGAAAGTATAGCTAGTTACTTCTTACGTATAGATGAGGTTGTTAATTGCATGAAGAATCTGGGTGAAGAGATAAAGGAAGTTACCTTAGTTGAAAAATTTTTAAGATCCTTGTCTGCCAAATTTGAATCAAAAGTATCTGCCATAGAAAAAAAGCAGGATCTACAAACTATTACTATGACACAGCTTCACGGAATCTTAATTGCCTTTGAGATGAGAAAAGGAGGTCCATCAGATATGAGAGAAGCTGCATTTAAAGCTTTAGCGACAGGAAAAGAAGAACTCAATGAATCAGGGCATATTTAAGAAGAATAAGAGGAAGTAAACTTTGTCAAGAAGCTTCAACGGGGTTTCGGAAGATTCAGAGGTAAACTACATTTCAAATGTTTTTCCTGTGGTAGAGTCAGTCATTATGCTGCAAAATGTCCTCATAAAGATAAATATGATAAAGGGAAGGAATCTGCAAAATGGAATAGAAAACAAAGTGTAAGTAAAAAGAGCTACGATACTCATGAAGATAGCGATGGTTTATTAAATAGTGATGAAGATGAAAATAGTAATGACTATAGACTTCTGATGGCTTATGAAGATGATGATTTTTTGGATGCTTTAGATGAATATGACCTTTATGAAGAAATCTCTAAACTCAAAATCTGTTTAGAACAAAAGAATATGATTATAGATACCTTGACATACCAACTTGCTGAAAGAGAAAAACACAATGAAAAACTAGAATGTGAAATTGTGGGTCTAAGAAAGGATCTTGAGAAAACAAAAGCTCTCAATCTTAGATTTGCTAAAGGATCAAAAACCTTAAATGAAATTATCAAAGTGCAACGTTCTCCTTTGATAAAGACAGGTCTTGGATATACGGAAGAAGCATCTCAATTACAAAATCCGTCAACCTCCACTAAAAGCTACCTTGATGCAGCAAAGAGCAGTGAATAGTTTGACAATCGTCAGCAAAGGCATAAAGCAAACCACCAGGTAAATCAAGCTCAATTTACTTCAAGGATGAACAGAAGCCACAACCAACCTCAGGTAAATCATACTCAATTTGCTTCAAAGATAAATATCAATAGAAACTACAATCACCAGGTCAGTAGATTCGATAATCACAGGAACTTCTTTAATGGTCAATGTTTCTCATGTCATAATTTTGGACACAAAGTTGCTCAATGTGTTGCTTACAAAACCATCATGACTAGAGAAGCACGAAATCAAAGGAATGTGACAGGGATCAAGAAAAGTTCCTATAATAACTTTTCTCTTCTTGAAAATGAAATAGAATTCTCAATCTGTAACAACTTTGGCCATGAAGAATCTGAATGCAAGAGTAAATTTTGGAAAATATCTCAAAAGGAGAAAACTCCATTAAATCCCAAAATATGGAGAAAGAAAGAACCGCAAACAAAAAGATGTGGTATAGCCTTGTATACAGAAGGACAAGAAAACCAGTGGTACATCAAAAGTGGATGCTCAAAACACATGACAGGTGACAAAGAAAAACTACACTCATATAATGCCTTAGAAAAGGAAAAGAGTGTCTCATTTGGAAACGACACTCCTGCTGTCATAAAAGGTAAAGGCTTTGTTTTCTTGAAAGAAAAGGTTAAAGCTGGGAATGTTATGTATGTTGATGGTCTAAAGCATAACCTGTTGAGTGTCAGTCAAATGTGTGATCAAGGAAATGAAGTGGTATTTCGATCAAATGGATGTGTTGTTCGTGAGCTTGATACAGGAGAAACCGTGATCAAAGGTACAAGAACTCCAAACAACTTATACATACTCAAGGGAGGACAACAACAATGCTATCTAAGAAAAAATGATGAAAACTAGCTATGGCACAGAAGATTGGGGCATCTAAGATTTTCTCAAATAAGAAAAGCATGCAGATTCTAGGTTGTTTGTGATCTTCCTGATATCAGCATTCCTGAAAATACAATATGCAAATCATGTCAATTCGGTAAGCAAACTAGATGTCACTTCATTGAAAAGGAAGGGTTAGCTAGTAAGCCTCTTGAACTTGTTCATACTGATTTATGTGGACCATCAAGGAAAAAGTCACCTCATGGAGAAGAATACTTTATATTGTTCATTGATGATTTTTCCAGATGTGTTGGTTAGGTCTTCTAAAGCAAAAAGATGAAGCATTTGAAAAATTCAAAGCCTTCAAAGCTTTGGTTGAAAATGAATCAGATATCAAAATCAAATGCCTCAGATCTGATTGAGGAGTGGAATTTACCTCGGATGAATTCTTTGACTTTTGTGAACAACATGGAATAAAAAGGCAGTTTTCCACCGCAAGGACTCCTCAGAAAAATGGAGTGGTAGAAAGGATGAACAGAACTATTCAACAAATGGCTCATGCTATGCTAGATGAATCAGGAACTCTTGCAACCTTCTGGGGTGAAGCTTCATTCTCCGCCATCATTATTCTCAACCAAGCAAATGTTTGGGTAAACAGCACTCAAACTCCACATGAACTTTGGTATGGCAAGACTCCTACTGTAAAATACTTCAAAGTTTTTGGAAGCAAATGTTACATCAAAATGACTGATGAAAAAATTGGTAAGGTTGGACCCAGAGTAGATGAAGGTATTCTTCTTGGCTACTCTTCCCGAAGTAAAGGATATAAATGTTATAATAAAAGACTTGGGAAAATTATTGAAAGTATTGATGTTGTGGTTGATGAAGCATGCAAAAATCCAAAACAGATAAAAACCGAAGATTATGACGATGAAGAAGATGAGGATAATTTTCCCACATCAAATCACACTGATTCTGAAGAAGAAACCAATGAAGCACCAGAAGAAGATATAAAAATAGAAGAAAAGACTCTGTCCATGTATGTTCAGAAAAATCATCCAGAAACTCAAATTTTAGGGGAAAAAGGGGTAGGTGTGTAGACAAGAAGAACTATTGTTGAGGCCTCACGCTATCTAGCATTACTATCTTCCACTGAACCTCAAAATTTAAATGAAGCATGCAAAGATGAATGTTGGGTCAAGGCCATGAATGAAGAACTTGAGCAAATTGAAAATAATAATACTTGGGAATTAGTTCCTAGACCTCATGATAAGAATATCATAGGAACCAAATGGATATTCAAAAACAAGCTGAACGAAAATGGAGAAGTTATTTGAAACAAGTCAAGACTCATTTGCAAAGGATATGCTCAACAAGAAGGTATAGATTTTGAAGAAACGTTTGCACCTGTTGCTAGACTTGAAGCCATAAGAATGTTTCTTGCTCTTTCTAGTTTTCAGAAATTCAAAGTATACCAAATGGATGTAAAATCTGCCTTTCTTAATGGAGACTTAGAAGAAGAAGTCTATATTGAACAAGCAGAAGGATTCATTCTTGGAAATGATGCAAAACTTGTATGCAAGCTCAGAAAGTCTCTCTATGGTCTAAAACAGGCTCCAAGGGCTTGGTATTACCGTCTTAACAAATATCTCCACCAACAAGGTTTTTCAAAAGGGTCAATAGATAGCAATATATATACAAATATTTGACACTGGTAAATTGCTAATAATTGTTGTTTATGTTGATGATATCATTTTTGGTAGCAATGAAGAATCCATGAGTCAGAATTTTGCTTCAGTAATGCAGCAAGAATTTGAAATGTCCTTGCTTGGTGAGCTTACCTATTTTCTTGGTCTACAAGTTCAGCAAAATAAAGATGGTATTTTTCTATCACAAACCAAATATCTCAAACAGATCTTGAAAAAGCACGGCATGGAAGATTCTAAACCAGTATGTACCCCAATGGTAACAGGATGCAGTCTCAGCTCAAATAATGAATCAGCAGCGGTACATCAACCAACTTACAGATGCATGATTGGCAATCTGCTTTATCTAACAGGTACCCAACCTGACATCATGCATGCAGTAGGAATAGTTGGAAGATTCCAAGCAAATCCAAAGGAATCACACCTTTAGGCAGTCAAAAGGATTTTCAAATATCTTCAAGGAACACAGAACTTTGGTTTATGGTATCCTAGAGATACAGATCTTACACTTCATGCCTATACATATGCAGATTGGGCAGGAAGTGTTGATAATAAAAAAAGCACTAGTGGTGGTGCATTCTATATGGGTTCCAGGTTAGTTTCTTGGTTCAGCAAGAAACAAAGTTCAATTGCATTATTTACAGCTAAAGCTGAATACGTGGCTGCTGCATCTTTCTGCACACAACTACTTTGGATGATGCAAACCTTGCAAGACATTCAAATCACATGAACTCCACCCACCTCCATTCTATGTGATAATACAAGTGCCATCAGTATTTCAAAGAATCCAGTCATGCACTCCAAGACCAAGCACATACCCATCAAACATCATTTTCTACGTGAAAAAGTTCTTGAACAAAAGGTCAAATTGGAGTATGTTCCCTCCAAAGAACAAGTTGCTGATATATTCACTAAGCCTTTGCCCAGAGAGACATTTGAATATCTCAGACAAAAGCTGGGAGTAGTTGCTACATCATCCTGTGGTTAAATCCTATTTTTCAGAGAAATGTGGTTATACGCGAGTTTCATGAAGCGTAGTCGCGTACATATGTGGGTTTTTGTGGTCTCAGTCATGTATATGTTGGTTTGAAGAAAAGCAGTGGGCCAAACTCAGAAAAAAGGGGTCTGTTATGGTTCTATCAATTGTCTGCTCTGTTTGATGATGGTTACAATCTGCTGATAACATATGGAAATATCTTGATCCTCATAAAGTTGTTGATAACCTAATGTATATCTGATTGATGATGATGCTTTGATATCTCTTACTGACATATGCAATGATCAGATCTAACAGTGAACAGGTGGAACAGGTTCAGGGGGAGAACATGGTATGCTTCTAATAAAGCATTGTTGGAATTATAATGAATTCTTACTTTATGATGATAGGTTGATACTCACATATGTTGATTATCATGGTTGATGATATGGGATGTTCCCTAGTGTTATAGACAATTTTGTGCCTTACAGCAACAAGCATGAATTGTCAATAATCCAGGGGATCCAAAGTTCCCTAAACATGATGTTCCTACCCCTAAAGGAACAAGGTCAGCAAACCAACAACTCTCAGATCAGTTCTCCACCTGAAAACACTCAAAAACAAGCAATCCTGAAATCAAAGCAGGTGCTCCACTAGGCTTCTGCGCTGAAACTCAGATCCTCCATGGTGTACCTGCGTTGCAAAGCAAGTGGAACAAAGGCCACCTGCGCTGAGCGAGATGGGACAAGTGGCACACTGAGTCATTGCTCTGGAATCTTCCAAAAATGACACTTGGATCAGGGATTTCGCCTTGTGATGAGTCAGAGGCTCTGTTTCTCCAAGTGGAAGCAAAGTTCACCAAGTGGACTCAAGAACTGAAGATCAACTGAAGAGAGAGAGGACACAAGGCAGCTACACATCAGTTGCAAGCTGACTCATCCTTTCTCAATTCATCTATATATTGAGCTCTCTCCTATGAGCTCAGGAGGCTGGAATTTTGTGCAAAGTAATGATATGCTGTTGGTTTCACTATAGAGCTATTGGGTGATTGCTTGAGAGAGGTGAAGAGGAGAAATTCTTTCTGCTGGGAGGTGTTGCTGGATTGGGGCCTTCAATGGTTGTAACGCTCTCAGAACCTTTACTTCTTCATTAATAAAAGCTATTGAGGTTCTTCTATATGCTCTTGTTTCAATAATATATTGTGATAATTGTATATTTGGTTTACACTCATCCTTGAACCAGTTATGATTGCATGCCTCTTGTAGTTTCCTTCTTTGTTATTTTGCAGGATCTCATTGTAGCTGGGCCAGCAAAAGAGCAAGGATCTAGGAGCCAGCGGCCAAAGAAAAGAGTTTGGATTCGACATTAAGCGCAAGGCAACGGTTAGTGCATTTCTCCACTCTCTTTTGCTTTCATAAAGAAGTAAACCTTAAGTAGTTTGCTTTACAGTTGTTGCTGAGGTACTATCACCCTTAGAGTGGGATAGGGTCATCCGAGTCGGATACTTTTCCCTACAACAAACTGGCGACTCCGCTGGGGATCGTATCCGTTTGATTGTGTTTGTAGTATTTTGCTATTCATTTCCTGAACAAAAGAGTACCAAATCGAAAAGCTTTTGACTATATCAAAAGCGAAGTAGAGGGCGGCTACTCTAGCTCATTTCTGAGCAAGTTCATGATTTGAAGAGCTGATCTACAAGGATCCTTGTAAGCTCTTAGTGATAGCTTTTCACCTTCCTAATCATCCCTTTGAGTGTGCTTGACTGATTGCTTCTGATTTGAGCAAAAACTGTGCATTTTTTAGAAAATTGTGACCCGGAAACTGAGAAAACGCAAGTCTCGTTTTCCAAAGCAGGTAGTACACAGGCTACCTGCTTTGCAACGCAGGTCCCGAAGGGGCTACCTGCGCTGAGAGCCAGACTGGCTGTGCAGCACCTGCGTTGGCCCAATTTTGCCTAGTGCTGTTGGGGTTTCCTCCCTTTCTCTTTCCTGTTTTCACTATAGATTTGGCTGCCAGTTACCAGTCTTGCACCTGTTCTGAAACCAACATTACTTGCCATCATTCTGCCTCTGTTATACAACGAAATTGTACTTGTTCTTTTGTATTTCTTACTCATTTACAATTTCCCATAACGAAGAGTAAACTAGTCTTGCTTTTGGCCTCTTAGATCTGAACCTGTGTTAGGCATTTTGCTGGTCTAAAGAGTTAGCTTGTTTGCTGTCCATAGCTGATTAGTCATTTTACTTTCATCATTATGGTTTGATTTCATGCATTTCCAGTGATTAAGCAAGTAAATCTTAAGGTGTCTTTTGATTTTGGACAAGCTTGTTTGTTCTCACTTTAAATCGAAATCAAAGTTATATAACAACTTTCTTTTTGTAACCCATCTACATTAAGAAAGGGAAAAGAAAATACATGCATTGTGCATTTTGCATTTGACTGTTTGCTTGACGATTTAGGAAAAATTTGCATTTAGTGTGTGCTCTATGATCTGTGTGAAAAGATTTTCCTTTCTTTTCCCTCAGTAGTTAAGGTTTTCAAAGTTGAAAGATTGAAAAGTTTGCTTCTCATCTTAGACTGCATTCAGGAATTTGTTACATACATCTCGTGGTGATCCTTAAAGGCAAACTGCTAAGCAAGATCAACATTAAAATAAATCCAATTTACATAACAACGCTTTGTAACATAACGCAAACACATAGAGGTCTAGGTAGAGACGTGTTCCGGCGTCGTTAAACATAGTGACTGTCGATCTCTACGAAGGTGGGTGATTCCTCCTGAGAGTCGGTGGCACTAATACGGACTTGTGCTCCCATGTACCGTCGCGTATATATTGGGAGACCCCTATAGGCAATTATCCTTTATCCATAGGAAGCCGTGTCGGCCGCCCTACTGATCGCGATGCAGTGAACACAGCATTCACGAAGATCGACCACCCGTACCGTAAAACGTATTCTGTGGTTTCGCGAAAAGTTTGGCACACCCTCTGCCTAGAACTCCAGAGAAGTTTCTTTTGGCCTTTTTCAAACTCTATAACTGAAAAAGTCCATCCGAGCATTTGTCACTTCGGGCTCGTTAAAACATCGAAGGCGACTAGAGTCATCTTTAGCTTTTTCTCGACTCTTAAAACATGAAAAAGCAAGTTTGTGTCTAAAAGCGTCGTTAATAAAATTTATTTTAAACGGAACATAATCACCTGTTATTCCCACGTTGATCTTTCAGTTGAAAAGTATGGAGCCCACCAACCAAGGAAATAACCTTGGTGGAAGTCCAAATCCCTTCTCCTCTTGGGGAGATGTTGGTGCGCCTCATATGGCCACATTGTCACTTCCAGGATTGACAATTGGCCTACCTGTATGGCTCTTTTCAACTAATGTAGTTCAGATCGCCACTAATCCTGAGCAGTCGAATCAACAGTCAGACCAGTCTAGAACTACCCACCAGCCTTCCACTTCTTATAATTCTCCCTCTGATCCTTCATCTTCACAAGGTAGAGCCGGCAAAAGTCAGCCTCCCATGGAGAAGAAGGAAAAGAAGAAAAGAGAAAAGAAGCAGAAGGGGCCTATGGCGAAGGCGACTGGGGGCAAGCAAAAGACAGCTGACAAAAATCCACACACTGCACCGACCGGGCCTAAATCGCCATGTGTCATTTGCAAAGGGGCCCACTTCCATCGTGATTGTCCTTGTATTCCCCGGATACTAAGGGACTGGTCCCCAAGGTTACACAATCCAGTAGCATCAACCTCTGGTAGTCATGTTGATTGCAGTCCGTCAACTAGCGAGAGTGAAGGACGAAGAGGGAGACCAAGATCACCCTGTATGTTGTGTGAAGGCGATCATGCCATCCACCGATGTCCATTCTTAGATGAGGCAAAGAGAGTTTTGGAAGATCGTCCGGTTTCACCGTTACGACTTCCTCCTGGATACCAAAAACTCGCGCCTAATCCCTCGATAGTTGAAAATCCAGCTGACCCGCTCAAGTGGTCGGCTGAAGTGTCGGTCATTGAGAATGAACCTACTGAATCCAGACCAGACGAAAGTCTAAAGGTCAAAACGGCAGTTGACCCGGTTCTTCCTTCAGAGGTTTCATCCTCCAATGACTTCGTCATTGAAGACCCATCTTCAAATGACACCCTCACTGAAGAGGATAAGGATGACACCGTCCATATTCTTTTCATCAACACAGACTCTGATGAGCATCAGGGCAATGCGCCCATTCCTTTATCGCAGGAAGGAACATCGTCAGGGTCGTATCCGGCCGTATATTCGGTTCCACCACCAAGCAACCTAGTTGTATCCTTTGATTGGAACCAACTAGGCAGACCCCGGTTACCAGCCAGTATCCCATTCAGAATCATAGTCCAAATCTACAGAATGGTGATGGCTGGAACTATCATTGATGAAGGGGCATCTGTGAGTATCCTTTCCTCTATTGCTTGGAAAGCACTGGGTTGCCCGGCGCTTTTACCTGAGATGAGAAATCTATCAGGTTTTGATAAAGGAACCAGTCACCCGTTAGGGATTCTCCCCAATGTTCCAATTACATTGAAAGGGAAGACAGTTCATATGAACATCATGGTCGTCCAGGGACCCTTGGTTTATAACTTACTCCTTGGACGAGACTATATATATTGCATGGAGGCAATAGTGTCCTCGCTCTTTAGAGTCATGTGTTTTCCGCACGAAGGAAGAATGGTCAAGCTCGTAGACCAACTTTCATTTCCAGGATCACGCATTGCAAATAGTCAAATACCATCCCTTAACGGTTTATTCACTCAAGGAATGCCTCCACCCCCGGTTCTACTTCCCGATGAATGCGAGTAATTCGGAAAGAAAGAACTGGGACCCAGGGGGCATGCACCCTGGCCTGCCTTGGGCAGAGAAAACCTTGGGTATAAAGTTAATTTCCGCAGAAGAATGGACTAGTCCGTACCCCGTCCGAAAAAGGAAGAGAGGGTTGTTCTAGGATAAAATTCTTTTGTCAAAGTTATGTGAGCGAAAAGATCGACTCCCTTTGTCTAAAAAAAAGTAGGCTCTCCTAAGGAGGAGATCCATTTGTGGCAGCAAGTAGCCACCATCTTTTGAATGTCAAGCCTCACCCATTAAAACATATGTTTTGAAGGATAAGTAGGGGCAGTCTTCAAAGAAAGAGATGAAATTGCTGCAACAAGTAGTCACCATCCTTAGCAACCTAATGATAGACATCGCCGACAAGAGAGTTTAGTTTGCGGCAGCAAACAAAACCATTTTTCGGATAATAAGTAAGAGGACAGAATCTCGAAATTATACTTTATACCTGGGGGCATGCGAACCTTTTGGAGTGCAAGCACGGGACGACTATTTATTTTTTAAATTTTTAGGTCCTCCCTTTAAACCTGTAGGTCTAACCCGTTAAACTTGTAGGATTAGCCATTTCCAGCTTGCATAAAGAAAGGATGTGAGGCAAAAGTTAAAACCTGCCGAATTGGAGTAATTAGTGAGGTATCGCTCCTTAAATAAGATTACCTCACCTGAGGCATTCCTTGTATTAAGACTGGTATAATCGAGCAGTTTTAGCAATGTTCATGCTCGTTAAAAAATAAACGCAAGAATCGAGCAGTTTTTGTATAGAGTTCATGCTCGTTAAAAAATAAACATAAGTTGTGAGCAATCTTTCCCTAGCAGTTCAAGCTCACCCAGAAAAAATGAACCGGTAAATAACCTTGAGAAATGTAACCTTTGACAGCCATATTAAAGCCCTTGGTCATGTTTATATGCCGTCACCTCCATCCGTTCATTTGGCCAATCGTTCATCTCCATATGTTTGTTTACCCTTTTTGAGGAACAGCTGCGAAGAGTGATTTCACTTAGCCATCCTTGTGACACTGCCGTGATTGGAAAATTCCAACCTGTACCTGGAATCTGCTGCTATCCCTGTTTATCACTCGTTCCTCAAAAGACGAGTCTTCTTTGAGCTCTTTTCACTGACTCGTAAAATATGAAAAGTTTGCCGAGTTTTGGCCTTCCAGCTCGTTAAAAGGACCGGAAGAGCTATCCCTCCTCTAGATTTTAATCTTTTTGGACCTGAGGGATTATTGCACAAAAAGATCGAGCGCTTGTTTTGTTTGGCTCGTTAAAGAAATCGAAAATTCATCCCTTTTGTATTGTTTTATACTTTTTCGGACTTAAGGGATTAGATGACGAAAAAGGAATTTTGGAGTTAACTTTCCGTACCTTTTCAGACTCTCTAAAAATGAAAAGGACCGAGTTTTCCTTGTCGTTAGACTCGTTAAAATGATTAAATAGCGACAAACTTGTCTTTAGACGAGAACGAGTTTCCCTATCGCTAGGCTCGTTAAAACATAGCGATGGGCTTGCCCGAAGGGCAGGTTATAGAACAAGCATATGTTATCCTCCTCAAGCTTGACAAAAATAAAGAGGTACTGGTCAGCAATGACTGGGGAAAAATTGGGAGAACCTCACAGCATTAATGGTAGCAAGTCGCTCTTGAACATGACACTTTGTCCTCCGTATCACATCGGGTTGGGTTGTTTCATTCACCGGTCTCATAACCATGGTCCTCGCCACACCATCCACAATTGGGGTAATGCTACCAATCCATCACATCAGTGTCGTTATATGTTCAAGAGATCTGGTTCTGCAAAGAGTCAACCGTGTCCCATCCACTGCCATACATTATCCATCATCCACTTCATGGCCGCCACCCTGAATCATACATCACAGTTTGTTTTCACCTCATCACAATCACTAGCTCCGTTCCGTGTCACTGATGTGGGATTCATCAAGGCCCTCCTTTGACGGATCGCTCCTTGTCGACATCAGCTCATTATCCAAGGAGTTGATCTAGGAACACCCCCTTCAGTACTTTGAAGCTTGCATGCCTCAATGGCAAGTTTCTCACTTCCGGCGACAGGTATACATCAATGACCTTCGACCAGAAGATTTTGCATGGTGGTCGACGCCAAGTCCTTTATTCCCACCATGTGAATTGTACTGCCGTACCTTGAGGGTCATCATCCTTATCGGTGATTCCTCTCGCGCTTGTTAACGGTTTACATCATTGACCGGTAATCAAGCGATGTCTTTCCATGTTCGACTTCAAGAAATTCTCACATGGATCGACTTGTACATCGAGTGAAGATCGGAAGAGATTGAAGACCCCGGATCTAGTTTCATCCATCCGGGCTGCGATATATATTCAGGACATAAAGACATTTGATATGTACATCATTACAGCAGATGATCATCCTTCTCAAAAGGATGATAATTTCAGCAGAAAATTATCAGTCTACAATCAGACGATTGTCTGTTCTATGTACCAAAATGTATTTATAAAGCTGAGCATGGGAATGCCCGCCTCAGCTAGATCATGAAAATGTATGAAAAATAATGTATTGTATTGTATCTTATTACAGGACACTTCTCAGCAGATTGAATGAACTTCGGATCCTCTCAATAAAGCATTTCACCCGATAAACGACCTCATACTTTAGGGGGCATCTGTTATAGACAATTTTGTGCCTTACAGCAACAAGCATGAATTGTCAATAATCCAGGGGATCCAAAGTTCCCTAAACATGATGTTCCTACCCCTAGAGGAACAAGGTCAGCAAACCAACAACTCTCAGATCAGTTCTCCACCTGAAAACACTCAAAAACAAGCAATCCTGAAATCAAAGCAGGTGCTCCACTAGGCTTCTGCGCTGAAACTCAGATCCTCCATGGTGTACCTGCGTTGCAAAGCAAGTGGAACAAAGGCCACCTGCGCTGAGCGAGATGGGACAAGTGGCACACTGAGTCATTGCTCTGGAATCTTCCAAAAATGACACTTGGATCAGGGATTTCGCCTTGTGATGAGTCAGAGGCTCTGTTTCTCCAAGTGGAAGCAAAGTTCACCAAGTGGACTCAAGAACTGAAGATCAACTGAAGAGAGAGAGGACACAAGGCAGCTACACATCAGTTGCAAGCTGACTCATCCTTTCTCAATTCATCTATATATTGAGCTCTCTCCTATGAGCTCAGGAGGCTGGAATTTTGTGCAAAGTAATGATATGTTGTTGGTTTCACTATAGAGCTATTGGGTGATTGCTTGAGAGAGGTGAAGAGGAGAAATTCTTTCTGCTGGGAGGTGTTGCTGGATTGGGGCCTTCAATGGTTGTAACGCTCTCAGAACCTTTACTTCTTCATTAATAAAAGCTATTGAGGTTCTTCTATATGCTCTTGTTTCAATAATATATTGTGATAATTGTATATTTGGTTTACACTAATCCTTGAACCAGTTATGATTGCATGCCTCTTGTAGTTTCCTTCTTTGTTATTTTGCAGGATCTCATTGTAGCTGGGCCAGCAAAAGAGCAAGGAGCTAGGAGCGAGCGGCCAAAGAAAAGAGTTTGGATTCGACATTAAGCGCAAGGCAACGGTTAGTGCATTTCTCCACTCTCTTTTGCTTTCATAAAGAAGTAAACCTTAAGTAGTTTGCTTTACAGTTGTTGCTGAGGTACTATCACCCTTAGAGTGGGATAGGGTCATCCGAGTCGGATACTTTTCCCTACAACACCTAGTGATGATATAATGAAGATTCTTGTGGAAAGATCATGCAGTTCTTGATAAAAATGTCTATGGTGTTTTCACATACATATGATATGATTTTGTGCTACCGCTTGGAGATATGACATATGCTTAGATGATTCGTGGAAGGTTATGATAAGGGAACGAAGCAAGTTGATCTTGATGAGATCAAGAGGATGAGTTGATATATGTCGACATACTTTGACACAGGTTGATGATATTTTGGGAACTAATAATGGACATTTACAGGTTGCTGGTCTGGATGCTGATTGACAAATGTTGTTGATGATAGTTGCTGATGACTATCATGATCTTGTTTCAGATATTTGGTCTCTGTTATATATGTCATGTATATCATTTAATGTAAAGGTCATGAAAAGACCTAATTTGTAACCCCAATATGCATGGGACGAATGATGTATTCTTTCTTGTTTTTGTCATGTATAAAAAATTGGCATATCCCCACTTGGTTGGGTGTATGAGTCAAATCTGGGATATCCCCACTTGGTTGGGAGATGGATGTATGTATGAGTCATTGATGATAGGAAGGTCATCGGTGATGTATGTATAGAGTCATGTAATTCTTTTAGAACATATTTTTGCAGACCTTGCTTCTGCTCAGGGGGAGCATGGACTCGATCATGGGAGTTCAATCAGCACACTTCATCATATCAGAGAATTCACCATGTACTCAGGGAGAGCATTACTCTTTGCCCTTGATGTCAAAGGGGGAGAGTGACTTGGTGTTCCCATCAAGCCCAAAAGGGGAGATTGTTAGCATTATGATACAGGTGTTGTCCTTGATGGAAACTCACTCAGATGACAGATCACAGTACAACAGGTTAATAGCACAGAGTTACAGATCAGATTACACATAATGAAGAAAGAGAGGTATACGTAGGTTCACCATTGACCAAGCCGTGTATACACGCAGGTTCACTGTATACAAGTCTTGTATATGTAGACACACTATTCCACAAAATGAAAAGTGTGTATACCTTGGAAAGCTGAGTTTTTGGTCCAAAGTATTTGGTCCATGGTATTTTGATCCATGGTATTGGTCCAAGGTATCTGGTCCGAGGTATTGACCCTAGGTATTTGGTCCAAGGTATTGGTCCTAAGTGGTTTTGGTCCATGGTATTGAGAAAGGCCTACAAACTATAAAATGAGGAGAAGATCATTAGGCCAAGGTGTGCAAGTATTGAATATTTGATGAAGTGTGAGATCTAATATGCAGGTTATTGGCTTTTGGTGTTGTGCTTGATCTGAACCAAGGATGAACCTTAGCGCTTGATGAAGGAAAATATCTAATGATGTATCGGGATCTTAAGGCTTGAAATGATTTATCTTTATGTGGTTTGATCATGTATCTGAATAACTGGCGCATGTTGTAGTCTGTAAATATGATGATCTGGGTATGACTGAAGTCTAGAATAGTTGTAATATTTAAATCATCATTTACAGATCTATACGCAGGTTCACTTTAGAAAAGGAGCGTATACATGCTGGTTCTGCATATCAAAGCAACGTATACATCATAAATTTTATTTGTAGATCTGTACGTTGGTTCGCTTTTGTAAAAGCGAGTACACACGCAGGTTCAACACATGGACGTGGCATATACCTTATAAAGTATGTTTCAGTTGTTTATGTTTGCTGTTGCAGAGTTCTGGGTTCTGGATTGACTGTCAAAGGGATTGATTCAGAAAGTGATGTTTGAGTTTCAGTGATAGGTTGATGCAGATGTATTTAATGATTGAATTGCAGTTATAATGTTGTTGATGGATCCAGTCTAAAAATTTATGAAATGTGGTCCCTGGAGGAAGAAAGAAGGTAGTAGCCTTCTGTAGGTTGGTACCTACGCACTAGTAAACATATCGGCTAGTACAAGAGCTAGGGGGTTGTAGCTCCCTTCCAGTAGAAGCTGGAGAACAAGAGAAGGTTGTAGCCTTCTGCAGGTAGAAGCCTGCGTACTGGTAAAATACTGCACCAATACAAAATTGTAAACAGAATTTTCTTATTATTAAAAGAATACAAAGACAATAGCAGCAGGTGGTTTTACCCACATTGGGTTTCCACCTTATATATTGGTGTTCATGTGTGTTGCTTATGTGTGATACTTTATTCTACTTTTACTGCATTGTCTAATGAATTCCTGATATACTGGTTAAAGTTCAATGCATGATAATTTGGGTAAATCAAAAGATCTCTGCATATACACTAGTTTCCTTAAGTATAGTTGTGTATACACACTAGTTAACTTAGTTGAAGTAGTGTATACAAATTAGTTTTGAAAATTAATTATTGATCTGATAATACTGATTCACCCCCCCTCTTAATATTATTTCCAACATCAATTTCATTACATGTAACCCTCACTCAACCAGAGGGCATGGGTATATTATCCTTACTTTGGATTATTTTACAAAATGGGTCGAGGCGATGCCTACATGATCTAAGATATTTTACTTATAGATGCATCAGAATTACATGAAACAGAGCTTATTAAACATGGAACTTAAAAACACATAAAATAATTCAGAAATAACATGATAAGTAAGAAACCATGACACAAAGATTTGATTATGGAGTTCGTCCAATTTGGACTACATCTTCGGGCCCTGCTCAATAGTGGGGAGGCCTTCATTCATTAAGTGGCATAAAAAGAGATAAAAGTACAAGAAACATTCTTTAGAATCCTTATACCTCCAAGATGGAAGATGGACAAAGAATGGAGAGATCAGCTTCAGAAAAATAGACAGTACCACTAAAATCCTTGCGAAAAATCGTGCAAAAACACCTATTCGAACACCCAATTTGGATAATCGAGCCTTCTGCACCTTATCAAAACCTCCCTGTTGCTCAAGGCGAGGTCCCGCTTGCTACCAGGTTAGGGTCTGTTGTGTGCAATTCTTCTGAACTATTTTTTTGATCCCCTCTGCCTTCTTCCGACACAAATGGCCTTTTATATAAGCATGGTGACAAATCCTTCAATACTCAGGAAGTTTCCAACCATAGACCAAGTTAGGAAGGTGGGCTTGATTCCCAATAGAGGTTCTCGGGCCTAAATAAGACATGGAAACAACCTTACAAATATGGAGAAACTCCTTTAAACTATGCGTTTAACTTGGTGGCATGACTATCAGAATTCCCCATAATCCGTGGTCAGACCCAAGCCCAAACAACACACACTCTACGATACGGCGGACCCGTCGAGAGTATGAAATATAACATATAAAGTGTCGCATCTAGGAACCCCATTGCAAATCGCAATCGGATCTTCCCCTTAGCGAATATCAAAGTCCATACAAATGCGATAACAACGAACCCGTCGAGGTTATGAAATACAGTGTATAAAATACCGTGTCTGAATCCCATCGCAAATCACAATTAGCGGAGGCCAGGTGATACCCCATTCGACTTCTCCCACTATGATTTGTGATTTTGATTTTAACGCATCGCAAATGGATCTGTAGGGCACTGATTCTTAACACTTGTCTTTTTGCGATTATCGCATCGGCACGCGCCTAGGGTCGATTTTCATTAAGCCGCTTCTTCTCCTTGCTGCGATATGCAATATACGGGATCAATGGCAGCCTGCCACTTGGCGCTTCCCCATTCGTTGAGAGTGTCTTCCACATCACTCCTCTTGCCACCTAGACAAGTGAAACATAAAATTTGACTTGCTCTAACTTCTTCATATGAACTCGGTTTTGAGTGTCATTTGCACCATTGGAATTAGGATGACGAGCACTTCGATCTGGTGCTAAGTTTATCCAGATTCTGTCACTTTGAGTTTTGAGCCATTTACCATGCCACTAGTACTTTCTGAAGATCCACCTAGATCAATCCTCCAAGATCCTCCTAGATCACTACATATAAGGATGATGGTGAAATTGCATCTATTTTCATATTGAATCATGTGATTGCTAGGTTCGGTGTTCCACAAGCCATCATCACGAACCATGGTAGCCACTTTCGAGATTTTATGATGACCGAACTTATTACAAAGTTAGGCTTACATCCTGACAATTCAAATCCATATCACCCACAAGAAAATGGCCAAGTAGAAGTCATAAACAAGGTTTTGAGTACCATGATTAAACAGATTGTAGGAATTCATAAGTGAAATTGGCATCTGATGTTTTTTCCACCCATGTGGGCATATCGTACCTCAGCAAAACTTCAACCAATTTTCCTCCCTTCCATTTGGTTTACGGTTTGGAAGCAGTATTTCCTATTGAATGTGAAATATCGTCATTAGAACTAGCAATCAAATTATTACCAGCTACTTCTACAGAGTATGAATGTTTCATGAGACTCGTTGTGATGCTACATTAGCTAGTGAGACTCATAAGAAATGAGTTAAGTCACATTTTGATCAAAATGTAAATCCTCTCTCATATTCAGAAGGTGACCTAGTCTTAGTTTATGATCAAGAGCATGATAAATTAGGTGTTGGTAAATTCAAGCCTATGTGGCATGGTCCTTATATTGTAAAACGTGCACTGGAAAAGGGGGCTTATGAGCGAGTTGACTATGACAAAATTTCTTTAGGAAAGCCCAAAAATGGTCTTTACCTGAAGAAATAATATGCTTAATTCACTCTGTGAAGACTTTGTACATTGTTGTATCATATTTTTTATGTGTATGTGGCAATTTTAGCATATTTTTACAATTTTCTTCTACTTCTCCTTCTTAGCTTGTGTTACACTTGATTTACAGATGTTGACGCTTCCTTAAACTTACATTGATTTTGTCGATGGCACTAGTCGTAGTACTCAGAATTTGTCTTCCACAACTTCTTCTATTTATTCACCTAGTGATGAGTTAGTTAGTGTTCATGGAATATGCCTTGGTCGAACAACGAATAATATTGCAGAATGTAGTTCAGTTATTGAGATATTATCTGACACCATTTCATTTGGTATTCGTCGATTGAGGATTAGGTTAGATTATCAACTCATAGTATTACATTTAAACGATGTCTATTTAGTAAGAAGTTCCACAATGTTAAGGATGTTTTTTTTGGTTCGTCTCTTGGAGAGAGAATTTGATTACATTGAATATCAACACATTCCAAGACATTTAAACACATTAATTGATTCATTGGCTAATTAAATCGACATTTGCAACATCCGTAAGAAAGAAAAAAAATATTCATCCACGTATTGAACAAGTTAAACTGAAATAATAGTAGTAGTTTCCATTAATAAAAATGTTTGTAAAAAGTTTGGCTTTATAAAATGTCATCCAAGATATATGAGGCCTCGTGGCCATTATTATTTGAACATGTCGATATATTAAAATACAAAATCTAGCCCGTTGACTAGCAGCTAAGCATGATGATCATGGTAACAAATAATGGCGTGAGCTACTTGTTATAGCAAGTGATTGATCGACCCAAGAACTCCCACAATATGCCTCTAGTAACAGAGAGGCAAATCTTCGATCCCAACATCTAGGATATCAGTTAAGGCCTCTGCTACATTAGGTTTACGTAACATAAGGTTTTTTGGTTGCTCACCATGTCTTTCAAATCGACGTAATGTTGATCCTCTTACCAGGCCCACATCTGCATGATTATTTTAGATAGTTAGTTTTGGATGTCAAAAACCAAAAAAAATCAAAAAACACAAAACAACAAAAATGTGGAATTTTTACCGATCACTCCATTGCATTCGTGCAGGAAGTGGGATATCTGGATCACCAGTGTAATCTATGCATGCATACGAGTAGTCCTCAATAATGATGATTGTTGGCCCTCAGTTTTGGTCTATTTTTGCTTAAGGAAACTTACTTAATATTTATATTTTCCATCCATTTTCCATCACATCCATCTCATTTTGATGTATTTTATGCATATTCAGGTGTTTAATTTTAATTTTGCAATTTCTAGAAGTTTTTATGAAAATTGAGTTTCAAGTGCAATTTTGGACTGAATCAGAAATTCTCGTAATAGCTATGTGGATGACATATTTGCAGGACACTTGGGCTCGAGTTGGATGCATGAATGGAAAGCTTGGGAACTAGGACTGAGCTAACTCCACTTGGTTCGGTCAGAACAAGATTTATTAGGCCCGGTCAAGGCTGGTCAAACATGACTAGTCACTTAGAAAATCCCTAGGAAATAGGGCAGTTTTGATATTTTATGGGATTTACCATATTTCTTGGGATGGATTGGATGAGTTCAACTTAGATAGGTGGATATGAGTAGATATGATTGTTAGAAATATTATAGATCAGTTTGTTTCACAAAACCTCTATTTAAAACCAAGACATTGATGGCTTATAAATGTAATTTATATGTAACTTTTGTATAGTTTTATACTGAGACACTTTGGAGTTTGAAGCTAATTTGAAGAACCTGTTTCATTTCAATTTGTTTTTCATGATTGGTTGATTTATTGAATTTTCTGTAGCTGAGATTTCTTCAAGTGTTCAAAGCAAGGGTGGAGGGCCCCCACTCCAAGCTAAGTACACTTCATTGTTAAACTAGCTTAATTTTCATGAACTAGTTGTTTTAGATTTGTTTACTTGTTTTGTTTCAGATTTTCTTATTTGAATTAATGTGTGATGATTTTTGAATGAATATTGGTTTAATTGTAATCTACATATGAAGGGACACACAGGAATTTAAGTTAAATTTCCCTTCTATTTGATCTTGAACTAAAACTGAATTTCATTCTCCTTTTCTTATTTGAAGTTATTTATGCATTTCTGGTTTGAATTAATGGTGATTGTGAAATAGTAGGATTTTGAAGAAGGACAATCTGGACCTCCTTAGTTAGGGGCCTCTTCTTTTACATCTTCTGCATCATAAACCATTGTTAATTAGTGCTCTTAGAGTTATCTTCATGAAAGTAGTATTGTAGGGAAGGACAACCTGGTTCTCCTAAGTTAGGATCCTCTTCCCTCATATATTACATAAATGAATTAGAAATTGTTAAAATAGGTTTATATTTGTAATATGTACTTCTTTAAATCTTCAAATTTTATCTTCTAAACTTGATTATATCTGATGTCCATATATTGTGGATTTTCCTCCAAGTTTTACAAACCCGGATTGATAATTAAATACTTGTGTTAATTTATGTTAATAAATTAGCCCAACAATGATATGGCATTCTAGCCCCCCAAAAAAAATCAGGAGTGTATCTCATAATTGGGCCACCACCACCTCCATGGCATGCCATAAAAAAACCCATTGTAGCATACGAGAATCTAGAGGTCCTCCTACATCTATAGATATATGTGGGGAAATAAGAGGAATACTCTCTAGAGCAAATGAAATCACAATGGTACCATAACCCAAATTTTTTAGTTTGTTGGTCTTTACTCTAGTTAGTTGCCCTTTGATATTGGCAACAACCCCCTCACACTAGTTGAAAATGGTAGGCTATGAACACTCCACATAAATCTGCATTTGGGCCTTAGTGAGAAAATTAAGTGTTGCAATTCCACACAGTTGTGCAACAATGAAAGCAATGATCCTCAATGGAAGCCTCTCGATAGTTGATGTCAACCCGTCCATCTTTGAGTTGTGACCCTAAAAAACAATGTTGTCGTAGGTAAGTTGTTGTTGTTTCTCGACCTAGTCTATGCCCATATAATGAGATATCAACCCCACGACGTGAAAGCCCGGTTAGGAAATAGATGTCATATGCATCTATGGTAAGTATTTGGTCTCCAATCTGGAAACATTGTTCCTGAGCATTCCATGTTCTTACCATCCATGTCAACAAATCTAGCTGAGCCTTCATACCTGGGATCATGAATAATTTCTATAAACCACAATCTCTCAAGGCTTGTAGTGTTTCTAGGTCATTTAAATCTTCCACGTTTTGAACCTCATGTTCTCTCTCCCTCCATTCCATTTTTGCAATTCAAAACTCTAAAAATAACCATGGAGGATGATTAGAAAAGAATGTGATAAATTTTGTAAGAAATTTTGGGTGTTTTATTAATTTGTTCAAAACCCTCGATGTTGTGGGTGGCCCACTTTTATAAACAAAGCGAATTTGTGTGGTTTCCCTTTGGGAAAATCGCGCAAATCATGTTTTTCATTGTAGCGAAAAAGGTTGGTGTGCGCGGACCCGATGAGGAGTAACTACGCACATCGACAGCGAAATTTAAATTAATAAAACCCCATAAAAAAAACTAAATCTATGGTGAAATGAAAAATGTAAGCAATAAAAACAAATATAATGGAAAGATCTCTTACCTGGAGAAAACGATTCGTGAATCGGTCCACTGGTTTGATGAGAATCCACCTTTGAAGTTTTGGTAAAAAAGCACTCTCAATGGCTCTAAAATGGTAAAAATATTTTTACCTTTTGGATTTTTATAAGCATTTTAGTCTAATTAAAATATTTTTTTTGCCTTTAGCCTCCGAAAATTCAGAATTTTAATGTTTTACTATATTTTTTGAACAATTACGATAAATTTTGAGTTTAAATGTGCAGGACACAGGTTTAATTACGAAAATGAATCATTTTGGAAATGAGTAAACTTTTATCACTTTTCGAACTCATAAAATAATGAAAAATTGAAACCCTGGAGTTATCTTTAAGCTCTTTTTTGACTTTTGAAATGTGAAAAGATTCTCGAGTGTGCTTATTTGTTTTGAACTCATTAAAGTAAACGAAAAAACATCTACTTAATATAATTTTACCCATTTTATAAACCATGTGGACTATTTATGAAAAAGGTATACGTTGACTAATCATGGTCAATAGAGTTCTATCCTACATTAATTTACCCTTTTCTGTGTTTGAGAGACTAAATTCACAAAAAAATACATTTCAGAGTTTACTTATGTTTTTCTCCTAACTCCCTAAAAATGAAAACGAATGAGATTTACTTTCTACTGGCTCATTAAACTTTACGTCGGAAGAACTGAACAAGTTTTCTTTTCATGTCTTTATAAACTCTTTAAACATGAAGACGACATCGAGTTTTTCCTTCACTGGACTCATAAAACATAAACAGTGAAGGACTCGTCCATCATAACAAGACTGAACCACTCCTTCCTATGGTTTGTTAAAAATACTCTGAAGGACTCATCTGAAGGATGAGCTTACATGATAAGCATATGTTATCCTCCTGAAGCTTGCACAAAAATAAAGAGGTACTTTTCAGTAATGGTTGGGGTAAATTGGGAAGAAACAATTGTTTTTGTATTACAAAAGGCAATGTGTCACTCTTGAACATGACACTCTATCACCTTTGTGTCCAGGTTGGGAAATTCATTTGTCTCTCAAATTACCATACCTCATTGAAAGTCTTCAGTTGGTTTTGGGTAATATTTTTTAGTCAAAAGCTACCAAGTCAAAATGTCGTGTCGCCAATATGTTCAAGAGAAGTCCAACCTCATTCAAAATTACCTTACAATTTGTAGTGTTCAATCGTGTCGTCCATCCCTGAGTCAGTCCTGGATCACTCCAACTTTGTTCTTCAAAACTTGACATCAGTTTCGTGTCGTAGGCCCCTCCTACTACTGGTCACTTCCTATCAACTTCAACTCATTATCTAGGAAGTTGATCTAAAAACTTGCTTCAGTACCTTGGAGCTTGCATGCCCTAATGGCAGGTTTCTCGCCTTCGACAACAAGTTCTCATCATGACCTTCGATCAAATGATTCTATGAGTGTTCGACTTCAAGACATATTTTCACACCTAATAGATTGTATTGGAAGTACCTTGAGAACCATTTTCATTATTGGAGGTTTCTCTCGCACTTGTTAACGGTTCACATCATTGACTGATAATCAGGTGGTTTCTACCATGTTTGACTTTAGGACATTCAATCGCATGGTTAGATTCTTACTATGAATCAATAGAGATGGAGTTCAAGACCCTGTATCTAGTTTCATCCATCCAGGCTGAGTGGATTTATGTATTTATTATTGTACATATAGATCCATATTTGATGGTTGCATCCATACTATGTCTACTGTTGACATGGATCTTTGCGTATTTCCCTACTGATTCATTGAGATATTTATGCTCTGAGTATGGGAATGCCTACCTTAGTGATGATTATATATTATATTGTAACCCTTGATTGATTGTTTCAGGTCTACAACCATGGTCTCTAATCCAAACTTTGGCATGATAAAGCGCTTCAATCCTCAAACATATTTTTTGACTTTGCACTTTAGGGGGCAATTTGTTACACGTCATTTTTTCACCATTAGGAAAATGACCGTTAATCTGGATTTTTTTCTATCCATCAAAGTGTTCCAAAGCATTCCCCTGCAAGGCTAGAAGCTAAACAATTGCAAAGAGAATGATAATTGTGGATTATGTGGTCCAAAACCTATTTTTGAGTACATGTGCAGTTCCCTAGCCAAATTTTGCGTATACACATATTTGACCATTAAACCCAGCGCAAATTTGCACTTTTTCTTTGACTATGAAATGCGGACATGACTCAATGAAAGTAAAAATAAAAAAATTGAATTTTAGAATCTTTGTTGGTTGAATATTTCCCAACTGAAAGCTTCGAGCTTATGCTTACTCGAGCCTAATCCTTTTTTCATAGAGCTAATTCCCTCTCTTTGTGGAACCTTAATCCCTCCTTTTGAGAATCTCATCCCTTGAGAAGAGGATCTCAAACCTCCTCCTATTGGCCTATAAATCAAACAAATACCAGAGGGTTAGGGAGGACTATTGAAGGTAAACTTATGCTATTGAAATACGGATAGAAGGCTTGTCATCTACGGAGAAGATTGGAGACCATTGGAAGGAGCCATACTTCATCAAGGCTAAGGTTGCATTACTCCATTCTTGATATTAATACAAAAGAGTGTTTTTTTTCCCACTGTATTGTTCAATGGAGTTGATATATTGTGTATTTGCTTCCATTTTTCCATTGATAATAATATTAGGTACTAGTTTCCTTTATCACTAGTATGAGTAGTATTGAGTGATTTATCTATCATATGCCTTTGATATTTTGTTGTTACTATGTTTGTAGGTCTAGATTCTAAGCATTAAGGAGTTGCATCAAACCATAGTGAGGATCTTTATTAGGAATTTCATTTGAAAGGTATGGATTTCATCTTCCACCATTCTTGTTTATGATTCAATAGGAATGAACTCAGGGAAATATTTACTAGTTTGTCTGTTTGTTACTAGAGTTAGTCATTGAATCTAGGGAGATTGTTTTTGTCTGCATAAGAAATTTGTCTGCCATAATAGTAAGTCATGGAGAATAAATTGAATATCAAGAGAGTACTATGCCATCCAAGCCAAAGGTTGTGGTTGATTTTTGGCCATGTTGTTGTTTTCTTCATCACTTTCTGAATTAGAGCCTGAGCCTTTGTTATCGTTTAGTAAATTACCTTCATTCCTTAAATTCTCTTTTTCCATAGGTCCTCCAATGTCTTCAGTGTTATCAACTTATAAATTCTCTCGCTCGATATTCTCCCCTTCAGCGTTCTCAAAACCAGATTAACGATAGAGGCCTTTTATTAAGTGTTTATCTACAACATCTACTAAATCATCAAAAGAAACAATAACCCACTCTTGAACTGTACTCACTAGCACTCCTTGGTGAGATGTATGTGGTTGAGTCAAATGTTTATGGGGAAAGAAAGATGCAATAGAAATAAGTCTGAGACTTTTGGCGGATTAGCGGATTATAGGGTGCAGGGCTCTCAACTAGTCGTAGGTGACTTGTACACTAGTTCAGGACTGTGCAGAGGGATTCAATTTCAGGCGTTTCCCATGTAGGAGGAATTGACGAATGGGAACATGGTTGGTTATTTGCTTGTTTAGATGCCTCAGGGAAAGAATGGGGATTTATACCTGTTAGCGCTTGGAATTCACCTAGGCTGAGATAGACAAACTCTCAAGGCTACATCAAACCATTTCACCTCGTAGCTAGCCCTACGAGGTATGAGAAGGCTCTCTCGGGTCAGATTCGGTAGATCTTTCAATATGATGAGCTGACCCAATTAGGAACACTGATATTAGGCTAGTAACTTATAAGGAGGGTTGATTTAAAGTTTTTGGGGTTTCTGGTGGCAATTGGAGGGAGTGCAATTCAGGGTGCGGGGATTGAGATCAGTTTTTGCAGGTGGGTCTTTGGGGCAAGGAAGGAGTTTGTGCTGATGCCTTAAGCTGAGATGGATGATCAAGGAAGAAAGAGAGGGAGCTAAAGAGGGCAAACAATGACTTTGAATCCTCTTTAGATAGTGGAAAACATAAATATTAAACAAAATTGAAAGCTGAGCATGGCATGCATGAATTCAAACTTTATCGCCTCTTTTGTTTAATTAGCAGCAATAGAATAAGAGATGGAACACATAAACACACTTACAATGACAAGTAGGAAACACACCATCAACACAATAATCCACAAGAATCCACAATGATGTCTGCAAAACCCTGGCCTTTCTTTTCCTCAAATTGCAGAGATACAAGTAAAATATACAATAGAGCTTCTCCCTCAAGAGTCCAACCATGAAAATGAGCAAGAGAAGGCATAATATAGATGATCTAACTCCTTTCCCCACCTCTAGGGGTCGAGCTCAGCTTCCTAGGAGCAGTTTGAACTAATTCTAAACTGAGCACTAGATAATAGGCAGTCAAAACAACTTGCCTCTAAAACTTAGCTAACTCATCCATGCATTAAATATTCACTATTTACATCAAGGAAGCTTCTAGAAGGGTTAAGAGAGATTAAATCTATCAATGTGCCATGAAAATTATCCATACATCCATCATTTACAAGTACAAATGATCAACCAAGGTAAAAAACAGAGTTTGCAGGCCTGAAAAGTCAAAACTGGCAATTTTAGCTCGAGTGGTCGCGCCCCCTGCTCGAGTGGTCGCGCCCATTTGCAGCACTTTTTGAGTGGGTTCCAGTTGTCCAAATCAAGTGCAAGATGGCTCATTGAAAAGCTCTGTGTGCCTACTTTCCATCCCAATTTGAATTTCTAGATTTGGAGTTGATTTGACCCCTCAAAAGTCAATTCTCCCAAGGTCACTTTCTGCAACTCAAAAAGTGGGCAGAAAGTCAAAATTTTGATGTATTTTGAGCTTTTGGAGGCCCAAATCTCAAAATCAAGTTGACCCCAAGTATAGGTAATTCTAGTTTTTGCTTGCCCTTTCCAAAAATGCAAAGTTTTTCTCATTCTGAGCTGTCCCCACGAGTGGTCGCGCGCGGGGTGAGACCACTCCAATGGCCAAAACCTGTAAATTACACAAAAAATTCACAAATGACAAAATTTTCTCCAAATTTCTTGAAATTTGGGCTGGGAGTCCCCAATCAAGTACCATGCTCAATCAAAGAGGCTTTGGCCAAAATTTGGAGTGGATCGGGCGTTTTCCTTCGTTTTTGTGCTTTGGCCAACCGTCCTTGGAGCACCTTCATTCTCGCCGGTATTTTTGACATTTCTCTCAAACCATGACACCTGTGTAAAAAGTGAAAGAGGTTTTTCTTCCTTGGCATGTTGTGGACAAAAACCTCTCTCAGTTTTGCAAAATTCATCTTTGATTGCTCAGAAACATCTTTTGAGTGAAACTTGTCCCGATGTGTGAAACAAGGGATTTTGTCGAAATGGAGCGAAATGAAGGGGATAGGGGGCTTCTAAATTCTTGGGGAAATTTTTGGGAGTGGGGAGGGATGTTAGGAAGCAGGGGAAAGTGGAATCTCAGAGATTGAGTGAGGGGAAGGGGTCGAAAAGGGCAAAACATAGGTCAAACCTAGAAAATTGCCAGGTTGTAGCTAGAAACTAGGGTTTGTGCAAAAATGAGGAATTTGGCGGATCTAAGGGATGGGAAGTGTTTGATAAGGTACTTTAGGGATAGGGAAAGGTGTATGAACATCAGGAAACAAGTTTTTCTGGTGATTTGACCATCCAAGAGAAATTGCCTTCAAAACCCTAGGAGAGGGAAATGACCTTGCCTAGGTGCAACTGAAGCATGAACAAGGTGTGAAATGACTCATTAGACACTGACATAATAATGAAAACCCTATGAATGATGATAAACTCAGCTGAATGGTGACATGGACTGACATTTGGGCAAACCCTAGACCTAATGCCTAGTGACCAAATTTTGCTTGAAGACTCACTGAAATGAAAAAATTTGACCTTGACACTTCAAAATCACTTTGTAAGAGCATATTTGATCACTGGAGGAAGGCTGGAAAGACTGACACTAACAATACCAACCATACAAAATCATCCCTCCTTCTAGTGCCAACTCTATTAATAGGTCAGATTTTGCCACCAATAGTTATGAGATATCCCAGGTGCAAAATTCCAACTAGATTCTACACAGTTTGGGATAGGATTACCATCTGGTGTGTGGGCTAAAACGCCACCATGTTTCTTAGAGAATCGCTTTAGACAAGGTGAACGAGCATTAGAGAGAAAATAAAACTTTTAACAAATGCAAGTTAAGCATCTTTATGGAAACTCATCATACGTGATGTTGTGAACATAACAACGACTAACTAATAATACATGAATCTTAAACAAGTAATGTGAGGAAAACTTCAAATAAAATGCATGCATAAAAGGAAAGATTTGTTTATCAACCATGAATTAGTTCTTAATCGACAAGAAACATTAAAGCATACAACTCCACAAACGATATGTGCCTAAATTAGAAAAATAGTTCATTAATTTAAACACAATGGAAGCAAAACATATACCATTAAATCACTACAAGAAGAGTTTCACAATGCTCAAAAACACATGTAAGGAATTATGTGCCCAATTTTAAAGAGCTTCTAACATTAAGTTGAAATATTCACAACACCATCACATGAAATGCCTATGAAGTCCATTAGTGGAAATGAAAATCCACCACTTGAATCCTCAAAAAACATTTATTAGCTCTCAAACAATATGTGCAAGTCAAGCCCAAAGCTGAAGGTCCCTTACATTTAGCCATGAGAGTTTATTTATAGAAAGTAGAGTGATCTTTCACCTACCCTCATGACTCTTGAACTTCCACATGACCTTTCACATTCCATGTGAATCTCTACTCTAAATCCTAATTCACTTTTAACAAAATACAAATTACAACAATATTAAGGAAACAAAAAATTCTCAATCAAACAGTCTGCTGATGGAAAGTTCTGGAACATCTACATATAGATCGTGAACCAAATATGCTTGCCAAAGTTTGTATTCACCTATGATCATTAGGATATTGTGTTGTAGCTCATCCCAATGTCTAGTAAGGAATTTTAATGCATCTGGTACTAAGATTGGCTTCTTATCTTGTATGTGACTCAATAGCATGGTGAACTTTTCTCACAGGCTCAAATACACATTATGCAATCACTTCTTTTGTAGCTTCCAAATTGTCTCTTGTAGTAGCTTGCTTAATTGGATCCAAAATTTCTTGAATCTTGTGCTTGACCTCTTCTTTTGATATAGTTTCACTTAGCACACCTATGGAAGGTATTTTGTGCACCTTGACAAGAGATTCCAACCCAATATAAAAGGTCTTATAAGAGGCCATTACCTTGTCCAAGTCTATGCTCAACTTCTCATGTGATTGCATCTTAATCCTGACACCAACCTTGTCCTTCTTCGTTGTTATCCAGTTTTTCGTCGACAGTTCTTCAGACACATTAGGATACTTTATTCTACACTCATATATAAGATCTAATGTTGAGGAGGCCAGTTTGATCATCATTCCTCTTTCATTTACCTCACTTTTCATGTCGGGGAATGGAGCCATGACTGGATGTAGGGTCAACATCTCATTAAAAACAAGGTCCATAACTCCTTCTAGCATCTTGACTTCTTCAAGAATGGATGTCTACAAGTCCTCACCTCAGGAGTGTGAGATTAGCAAAGTTTGGTTCTAATTCTACAATTGGAGAATATTCTACCAAGAGACGGCCAAATTTGCTTTGAAGACTTCATTTTCTTTGATAATTAGTCTATATTTCTTTTTGTAGTAGCTGCAAAATTATTTCTGACTAAGTTACCATTCCAGTGTTCGTTGTGATGTCCATGACTATCTCCCTTTCTGTAACGACCGATATGGGATTCATGGGGTTTCTGTCCAAGAATCTACACCTTTCATGAATGATATTACACTGGACTTAGTCAAAGGTAAGCCTGGAAAGATCCAATACCTCACCTTCCTCTTTTGTTGTGATGCCTAGTTCCCATCATGGGAAGTGTCCTCCAGTTATGGGAGTAGGTGGTGGGACATTTAATGTAGGCAGCTCTGACTGTGTCTTTGGACCCTTTAGCCAATTATATTCTACTAACTTATTTTCGTGCTCCTTATCCATTAACCCATGCTCAAGTTGTTTGGATAAGGCTTCTTCTTGTTCTCCATTCTTCCTCTTCTTTTATTTTTTGTTCTTATTCTCTTCTCCTTTATTCTTCTTCAGCTTTATTTTTTAGTTCTTCCTCTCTTTTTCCTCATTGCTTCCTCTTTCCTCTTCTTAGTTTCCTCAATGTTATTTATTTTAATGGCCTCTTTTCTTTTCCTCTCTTCTTCCTGCTTTTTTATGTTCTCTTCTTGTTGTTGTTTCTTTCTCAACTCTTCCTCCTCTTGCTTTCTTTGCATTTCTTCTTCTTTTAGCTTCCACTTAGCTTCTTCTTCATGTTGCTTCTTTTGTATCATATTTTTTCTTCTTTTGCTTTTCTTTGTTGGTTCCTTGCTCTTGCTTCCTCTTCAGAATGGTTTCTCTAGCCTCCAAACTCATGCTTTCTTGGGTGTAATGTTCTGATTTCTCCCCCTTTTCCACCTACAAGGTTGATTCAAGTGATTTGGAATAATTATAAAAGTTTTACACCTTTCCTCCTCTTTTTTGGTGTACGAAGTAGATGCCCAATAGCTACACTTCCTGAATCTAGAGTTGCTTGACCTTCCAACCCAGTTCCGGCAATGCACTTCTCGGGTCGAAAAAGTGGAACTGCTTGACGCTGCATATTAGAACCCATTAGAGCGTGATTCGCATCATTATGTTCGAGAAAAGGAATAAGGGAAACTCCAACGGAAAAATATTAGAAAGGAAAAATACTTCTGAAATGGATTTGTTCCCATGCAATAACTATAAATTCTTTTCGGTATCGAGCCGGAGTAATTTGTTCCTCTTGAATTCCTTGATTTAACGCCAAAGAATTTCCCGTAGCTATCCGATAGTATTCATCCTCATCTTCTCCCGATAGTAGATAAACCATATGTTCTTCTCTCGATCTCTCGGAGATCTTATAGAATGGACTTTGTAAAGAACCACAATCACCAATCTTTGCATGAATAGATAATGATGCAACAAGTCCAGCATTCATTCCTTCGGACGTATCGATTGGACAAATACGCCCATAATAACTGGGATGAATATCCTGTGTCCGAAAACTAGCAGTTCGCCCTGTTAAGCCCCCAGGACCTAAATGGCTCAATTTTCGCCCATGACCTATTTCCGTCAATGGATTAGTTTGATCCAATTTCCTTACATTATGCCATGGAAATACCCCTTGGGTCATACTTGTGGAAACTGAACTCACTTACAAAATCGAAAGTGTTGCAGGTCTTCAGCTTCTGCCTGCACCTCCTCAAAGCTTATAATATAGTAAGAATTGATGTCTAATGGGAAGATAGGCCATGGACCCTTCTTACCTTTCACGAAAGTCTTGGACAACCTTGTGCTGAGCTAGTAATCCATCTTCTGCAGCACCAACTTATCTATAATAAATGTAGGGAGAGGATGAAGAGGCTTGCAAGCACTAAGCACTCTGATATAAGTAGTATCACCATGAGGAAACTAGTATGAAAAATCATAAAGAGAAGCCCTAACTCTTTCAAACATGCACGAAGTTTCTTCGTCGAAAAGTACAGTATATAGAGGAGAGATAAAATACTTTATGATCTTCATGTACATCCCTCCGTACCATGTGTTCCATAAGCCTTTGTAATTGATATGTACAAGTAACTATTCTTCAAGGTTCCACCTTAATTCTAGCCCTCCAAGGTCACACTTTGCACATATTGCATCTAAAAGGTAAGAAGCCATGTAAAACTATGATTGTTCTCCCTTTGCTAGAATATTTGTTGCACGAGCATGTGATTTGATATCTGATACAAGTACACTTGCCTAGTTGAATATTGTCCCTTTTATGGCACATGTATGCATTAAGGGGACCCAAGTTTCCTTAAAGGTTTCCATGTTTGGTTTTCCATAGAGCATGTTCATCCTAGAATCCATCATTTGATAAATTTTCTTGATAGATTTCATCTTGTAGATCCCATCTGCTCTATGCCTAAATTTATTTGACTGTTTCAACCAATATTTCAACACTTGCTTGGTAGATCCATCAAATCCAGCAAACCATCTGTTATTGGAAGTTTATTGATGTGTGGGAAGCTTATAATAATTTGCAATGTTTTTTTTTGTAAATGAAGCCACAATTTCCCCTTTATGACTTTTCGTTGTGCACTGCTCTTCATCTGTGTGTTGAAGAATCCACTTTATTGTCTCTATAGACGGGAAAATTGGTGGGTGTGCTACAACCTTGTGTAGCCAAGACTTCTTTACTTTGATGTACACTTGGAATTCCTCCTCACCTTGTGGGATGTCTATCCTTGAAAACTTTGAGTAGATGTCACCCCATGTGAGCTATGTTTCCTTGTCAATATAGCAAGCAGTATCACCATATATAGGAAACTTTAGAGGGCTATTCACAACTCCCTCTATGTTGCTTTCCACCCTACCAAAGCATTTGTCGGATCCTCTTATGACAGGTGGAAACATCTCTCCTGAAGAAGATGATAAGTTGAATAAATCTAGGTCAATTGTACCTGAAATATAAAAGAGATTCATCAATGAAACAATTTTTAGCTTATATCAATGTTAATCACTAATTTCAAAAGAAAATATCAAGGTATAGGTCATGCTTAGGGATGGCAGGGTTAGGGTGATCATGCTTTTTTGGAATAAAGCTCCTCTGCAAATCGCAAATTCAAAAGATAGAGTTGGTTGCATTTTAGAGTTATAATGAAGTTGAGGATTGCACTTGAGATTTACGACCTAAGAGAAGGGGTGTGTTTTGTCTAGTCGCAAGTTTCATTAACACTGCTAGTTGCATTTCTAGGCTACAATGTTAATGGAGATTAAGAGTGTAATTTGTGACTCAAGCCTAGTAGCAATTCAAAGCTACAACACAAGTTTCATCTTGGGATTATAGTCTCAATGAGAAATGGACATGCCACTAGCGATCAAGGAAGAATAGGGTGCAAGCTTAGTTTCAAATCTAGACTATAACTTCATTGTATTGTATGAATGTGATTTGCGATTAAATGGTGGATGCTTCCCATACTAGTCGTGAACCAATCCTCTAGTATTGTTGGGATCTAATAATGTGATATATCAACTAACCTAGTCACTAATCGGATATCCCAACCCTAGTAGCTTCAAGTCTAAATTTTGAGATAGGAGGAAAATGGTTTGTCTATTCTCAAATTGTGAGGAAGACATAGGGATTGGAATGCATTTTAAAGTGTGCAATCAGCGAATCATGTGATTGAATGGATGGCATATTAAGTTTGAAATGCTAATAATGGTTTTGTGAATACATCATAAAACAAGATGATTCCCCACAAACACATTCACACAGTCTTCAAGCCAAAACTCATACAATTCCATCCATTAACGAATGTATATTGAATTAAGGGGTTTCAGTCAATGGACAGGAATTTTGTTTATTCGATATGTCCTTTACAATAAATATACAGGGTAGAGACTCTTGGTAAAAGTAATGATAGGCTAGTTTTTGGGAATGTAAAGTCACAAGCATTGAATCTTGCAATTAAAAAGAGAATCGATGCATCCTTCAGAGCATAGTTTAGCTGAAAAGGTAGAAAATAAATGTTTGATGGCCAATTTCAGAGATAATAGGTAAGAAACTGCAATGGAGGTTAGAAGGATGGAGGTTGGGGACAATGAATCAATTCAACACCTGGCAAATAAAACAAGAGCAATACTGACAACAGATGTGTTACTTACCAAGAGGTCGCAATTGCAAATGATAACTGGAGGAAAGGTCCACTCGTTCAGCACTAGAGGAAGAATGAAATGAAAGTGAGGGAAACTTTGATATATAAGTGATAGCACGTGTGGGGGAACTTGCAATGTGAATGTGTGACATATCTTCATCTTATGTGCTAGAGGTAACTCATTTGCAGGTCGCACTTCTAGAGCACAATGACAAGTCGTCGTAAACTAAAAAAGTGATTTGTGACTAAAGGGTGTGGTGATCAGGGCAAGTCAAAAATCACACTTTCAATGGCTAAAGAGACTAGCAGTGCAAGTTGTGATTGCAACTTGCGACTAAGGTAGAAAAAACGTCTTAAAGTTTCAAGACTAGACTCACTAGAATGTAATGAAACCCTAGATTGGTCAAATGAGGATTCAAGCCCTAAGGAACACTAGTAAAAGTGGGAAAAGAAGTTGAGAAAAGGGGGTCTCCAAATTTTGAAATGGACGAACATTTGGTGTTGTTGTAGGCACTATGACATGTGGCTTAAGGAAAAAACTAGAGAATTTGCAAGAGAAAAATGTGAATGCTAGTCCACTTTTAATTGATAATGCTTACACAATCAACTTGGGAATGAATCGTAAATTCCATGATTTAACCAACCACGTCAACATGAAGTATCATTTGATTTGATAATCATGTGGAAGCCAAAACCATTCAATTGATACATTCTTCCACAAGTGAGAAAATTGAAAACATCTTCACCAAAGTGCTTGGAAGAGAAAAGTTTGAAAAGTTAAAAAATAATCTTCAGCTTACAAACACCTCTTCGAATTAAGGCAAGGAATGTTGGATACCTAATCCTTCGAATTATGGTATTTTGTAAATATTTTTTTAAGAATATGAAAATTCATAAGTGAATGTCAAGTTTCGTTGGAGCTATTAAGAATATGAAACCAAGAATCATATCTTCAATGGATTTATTTATGGTTCACATTAATAAAATCTCTTTAATGTGTGGAGTTACTAATCCCTGGCCTGACACAAAAAATATGGATGATAATTCATTAACTAGTCATGAGATAGAATCATTCAATGAATTGATACAAATAAGTCTTATTAAAAATTAGTCATAGTCAAAAGCACAAATGATGACGACAACAATACAAGTATATATGAATTTCGTATTTATGAAAAATGTAAAGTACAAAATGATCTTCCCAAGATGATTTCCATACCTTAGGAAGAATTGCAATTCAAAAGAAATTGACATGACATAAGCTATGATAAAAGAAACATCTTTCATATCTCAAATTACTATAAACTAGTTCAATTTGTGAGTGTAGGATTTATTGATAAAAAACTGAAGACTTAAAAAATTAATGCTAATGAGGGTAATGATAGAATTGATGATAAACATTTGAGAAAAAATCGATGGCCAACATTCCCATTAAGTTGATCACGAGAAAAAATTGAATGCCAACATTTCCATTAAGTTGATCATATGGAGACAATATTTTGATCTCCATCCTTGTCTTCAGTGTGGGAAAAAAAAAATCCTCTTCGAAAAATGCAAAAAGAGAATGAAGGATAAAAAGAAAACAACTCATTATGGTTAATAAATTCTTTGTGATAAAATCAACAAGTCAAAAAGCTGTGTATGTTTTACTATCTAGTTTAGAGACAAGTAAAGATGCTTTTGTAAGGAAAAATCACAGAAACAGAAGGCTTTCAAATAGTTATTCCAAATGATAATTGGAACCCAATTTTACATCTTTCAAATTGAAAGATGAGCCAAATAAAAAGGCGTTGAAATTCAGATACAATGTAGAATTTCTTATCATGGTAATTACTTGTGGCCAATATGCATTCTTTTTCTTACTATTTACTTTGATTAGTTATGTCATCAAGCAATTACACATTAACAAAATATAGAGATCATAATGCACTAGAGATAAGAGACACTAGAAGTTAGGCCAAAGGCTAGGGAAAAACCCACATGGACAAAACTTGTTAATCCTTTCTTTATAGCTCCTTCATCAAGAAGAGAAATCCAAGTCAAACATACCAGTGATCCAAGTGTCAAGTTAGCCCTCCAAGCTCTGCTATATTATGTCCATAAGATAGTCAATTGAACTGTCATATGTTTGTCCTTCCAAAATTCGCATCATCAAGAAGAAATTGCCTTTGTAATCCGCATTAGTCTGTACTTCTGGAACTCACATCACCATAGGAGAAAGTGTCTCTGTAATTTCCATTATTATGTACTTTTGGAGCTCACATCATCATAGTCACAAGAATATAATTATGTTAGGTCCCTATACTACTAGTGTAGCCCCTTATTTTTATTAGTGTGACCCCATTATTGTATTGTTGTGCCTATGTATTCCCCATATTTTTAATATTGTTCCCCATAGAGGCCCATTATTGTTATTGTTGTGCCCTTACATTATTATTGTTATGTCGTCTCTGCCTATATTTCGACCCCTTAGACTCCTATATACAGAAAGTAGGTATTTTCATTTGTACCACCCAAATTTTTTTCATTTATGTAATGTAAAGGAGGTCTCCCCCTTGAAGAGGCTTATTTTGAAGTCATTGATGTATCTTTTCTTCTATTTTGTGAGTTGGTTTCATAACATTTGGTATCAGAGCTTTATATTCTAGGGTTGCACTGCTTCAAATAGGTCATCGTGGCATTTTCATTAAAACTTGTTTTCTACAAAGTTTCAGAAGCTTAAATTAAAACCCATTTGAACTGAAATTTCGATAAATATTGTGTCTGAATTTCAGATGTTGTCTCGCTATATTTTCGGAGATATGAGTTGAGGAAGTTAGGGTTTTTGTAGGATCCATAATTCCATCTCGAACTGGTCATCGTGGAATTTTCACTATAACTTTTTTTAACGAAAATTAAAACCCATTTGATACGAAATCATGTGGAACCTTGTGTATGAATTTTAGATCTTGGTTCGATATATTTTAAGATATAGGATACAAGGAATTTAGGGTTTTTACAGGCACTCGAATTCAATCATAAACAAGTGGCCTTGGGAAAATCGTCATAACTTTCTCTCTGAGTATCAGATTCAAATTTCGTAAAGCGTGACAGAAAGAGGGCATATTGTAGTTTCTTGGGTATCGTTTTCAAGGTTGAAGGTAAAAACAATGACACATGCCACTTCGTACAAGTTTTCTCTACCAAACCATTCTATAATAAGGCCATAACACTTTCTTGAAGAATCCAATTTAAATCATACCTATGTGGTTGGAAAGAGGACTCAAAGGGCTACAATAGTACGCAATTGCAGAACTTGGAGATCCGAAATTACAGAGTTACATTCATTTCAAGATCAATATCCTAAAAGCAAGAAAAACAGATATGAGGAAGTTTTATGGCAAGGATTTGGTAACTTGGATACTACAGATGGAGTAATATTTTGATCTACATGATTTGCAACTGTTACAAATTGTACGTATTGTATCTTTATATTTAGAACCAAATCAATTTGTATGGTACAGAGGGTTTTGTTCTCATAAACCACTTGTCACCTGGTCAATTTTCACGGAGTAAATGATAGCACATTATGAGGATACAAAAAGAAACACCTTCTTTAGCCAATTGATAAATCTCAAACAAAAGGGTTCAATGGCAGAGCACATTGAGGACTTCCAAATATTGAATATAAGGGTAAATGATATTCCAGAGAAGCAAAGGATTGATATATTCATTGGAACTTTAAAGGATAAAATTCAACATGAGGTTCATCTTTGGGAACCTAATTCATTGGAGAAGACATTCAGGTTGGCAAGAAAAATTATGGCAACAAGGAATCCTACTACTCACAACTATAAATATGGAAGTGTTGTTTCTCCTAGCCTTCCACAACCTACAAGGTTGACACCACAAAAATTGGAAGAAAAAAGAGAAAAAGAGCTTCTATCGATCCTTCTGTTGTGATTATGTTCCCTCCCTCCCCATCGTTCCAGGGTGATGAGGTCTCATCCTCTAAAAAATTGGTGAATTTTGATTGTCTAGGTGATGAGGTCTCGTCGTTACCTTCTCCTCACCTGTGTGTCTCGGTTTCCACCTCAATGGACGATCAACCCTCCTCGGAAAATAATTTCCATTCCTTGGATCATAATACAGTTCTGGGTTGCTCATGTGTTGCCTCCATCGATGGCCAGCACTCCTCATCGAATGGTTTTAGTAGATCACCTAGCATTGATTCTGATTTCTCTTCTGCCTTGCATTCTCCTGTCTCGAATCTTGTTTGTGTCCCTCAAGTTCCCATGGATTCTTCATCCTCCAATCCTAGTCTGCCCTCATTTAATGGTGATCAAATGTTGAATGGTTCAGCTAGCTCAAATCTGGGGTTATTTAACTCTGTTAAACTTCATCCAATTTTAATTTTTTCTTATAGGTTCCTTCACAATAATGTGAATGTTAATAATATTAATAATTATTATTGTAATAATAATATAAGTAAATTTGATAATAATAACAATAACAAACATGTGTACGCGACTTCACTTTAGGAAACACACGTATAATCACCTTTCTCTGAAAAGTTTGATTTAACAGTAGGATGATGCAGCAACTACTCCTAGCTTTTGTCTGAGATATTCAAATGTCTCTCTGAGCAGTGGTTTAGTGAAGATATCAACAACCTGTTCTTTGGAGGGAACATATTCCAATTTGACCTTTTGTTCAAGCACTTGTTCACGTAGAAAATAGCATTTGATGGGTATGTGCCTGGTCTTGGACTGCATGACTAGATTCTTTGAAATATTGATGGCACTTGTATTATCACATAGAATGGAGATGGGTGGAGTGCATGTGATCTGAATGTCTTGCAATCTTTGCATCATCCAAAGTAGTTGTGTGCAGCAAGATGCAGCAGCCACATATTCTACTTTAGCTATAGATAATGCAATTGAACTTTGTTTCTTGTTGAACCAAGACACTAACCTGGAACCCATATAGAATGCACCACCACTAGTGCTTTTTCTATCATCAACACTTCCTGTCTAATCTACATCTGTATATGCATGAAGAGTAAGATATGTATCTCTAGGATACCATAAAACAAATTTCTGTGTTCCTTGAAGATATTTGAAAATCCTTTTGACAGCCTAAAGGTGTGATTCCTTTGGATTTGTTTGGAATCTTCCAACTATTCCTACTGCATGCATGGTGTCAGGTCATGTACCTGTTAGATAAAGTAGACTGCCAATCATGGATCTGTAAGTTGGTTGATGTATAGCTGTTGATTCATCATTTGAGCTGAGACTGCATCCTGTTACCATTGGGGTACATAGAGGTTTAGAATCTTCCATGCCGTACTTTTTCAAGATCTGTTTGAGATATTTGGTTTGTGAAATAAAAATACCATCTTTATTTTGTTGAACTTGTAGACCACGAAAATAGGTAAGTTCACCAAGCAAGGACATTTCAAATTCTTGTTGCATTACTGAAGCAAAATTCTTGACTCATGGATTCTTCATTGCTACCAAAAATGATATCATCAACATAAACAACAATTATTAGCAATTTATCAGTGTCAATATTTGTATATAGATTGATATCTGCTAACCCTTTTGAAAAACCCTATTGGTGTAGATATTTGTCAAGGCGGTAATACCAGGCCCTTGGAGCCTATTTTAGACCATAGAGAGCCTTTTTGATTCTGCATACAAGTTTTGCATCATTTCCAAGAATGAAGCCTTTTGGTTGTTCAATATAGACTTCTTCTTCTAAATCTCCATTAAGGAAAGCAGATTTTACATCCATTTGGTATACTTTGAATTTCTGAAAGCTAGAAAGAGCAAGAAACATCCTTATGGTTTCAAGTCTAGCAATAGGTGCAAAAGTTTCTTCAAAATCTATACCTTCTTGTTGAGCATACCCTTTACAAACAAGTCTGACCTTATTTCTAATAACTTCTCCATTTTCATTAAGCTTATTTTTGAATATCCATTTAGTCCATATGATATTTTTATCATGAGGTCTAGGAACTAATTCCCAAGTATTATTCTTTTCAATTTGCTTAAGTTCTTCATTCATGGCCTTGACCCAACATTCATCTTTGCATGCTTCATTTACATTTTAAGGTTCGGTGGAGGATAGTAATGCTAGATATCTTGAGGTTTCTGTAATAGTTCTTCTTGTTTATACACCTGCCTCTTTTTCCCCTAAAATTTGAGTTTCTGGATGATTTTTATGAACATACCTAGATGGATTCTTTTCTTCTACCGTTATCTCTTCTTCTGGTGCTTCGTTGATTTCTTCTTCAGAATCATTGTGATTTCATATGGGAAAATAATCCCCATCTTCTTCATTGGCATAATCTTTGGTTTTTATCTGTTTTGGATTTTTGTATCCTTCATCAACTACAACATCAATACTTTCAACAATTTTCCCAAGTCTTTTATTATAACATTTATATCCTTTACTTCGGGAAGAGTAACCAAGAAGAATACCTTCATCTGCTCTAGGCTCAAACTTACCAAGTTTTTCATCAGTCATTTTGATATAGCATTTGCTTCCAAAAAATTTAAAGTATTTTACTGTAGGAGTCTTACCATACCAAAGTTCATGTGGAGTTTGAGTGTTGTTTACCCGAACATTTGCTTGGTTGAGAATAGTTATGGCAACGAATGTGGCTTCACCCCAGAAGGTTGCAGGAGTTACAGATTCATCTAGCATAGCTCGAGCCATTTGTTGAACGGTTCTATTCATTCTTTCTACCACTCCATTTTGTTGAGGAGTCCTTGCGGTGGAGAACTGCCTTTTTATTCCATGTTGTTCACAAAAGTCAAAGAATTCATCCGAGGTAAATTCCCCCCCTCGATCAGATTTGAGGCATTTGATTTTGCGATCTGATTCATTTTCAACCAAAGCTTTGAAGGCTTTGAAATTTTCAAATGATTCATATTTATGCTTTAGAATACCTATCCAACACATTCTGGAAAAATCATCAATGAACAAAATAATGTATTCTTCTCCACGAGGTGACTTTTTCCTTGATAGTCCACATAAATCAGTATGAACAAGTTCAATAGGCTTACTAGCTGACCCTTCTTTTTCAATTAAGTGAGATCTGGTTTGCTTACCGAATTGACATGGTTTGCATATTGTATTTTCAGGAATGCCGATATCTGGAAGATCATGAATAGCCTGGAATTTGCATGCTTTTCTTATCTAAGAAAAGCTTAGATGTCCCAATATTCTATCACATAGCCAGTTTTCATCATTTTTGCTTAGATAGCATTGTTCTTGTCCTCCCTTGAGTATGTATAAGTTGTTTGGAGTTCGTGTACCTTTGATCCCAGTTTCTCCTGTATCAATCTCACGAACAACACATACGTTTGATCGAAACATCACTTCATTTCCTTGATCACACATTTGACTCACACTCAACAGGTTATGCTTTAGACCATCTACATACATAATATTCCCAGCTTTAACCTTTTCTTTCAAGAAAACAGAGCCTTTACCTTTTATGATAGCAAGAGTGTCATTTTCAAATGAGACATTCTTTTCCTTTTCTAAGGCATTATATGAGTGAAGTTTTTCTTTGTCACTTGTCATGTGTTTTGAGCATCCACTGTCAATGTACCACTGATTTTCTTGTCCTTCTGCATACAAGGCTATACCACATCTTTCTGTTTGAGGTTCTTTCGTTCTCCATATCTTGGGATTTAATGGAGTTTTCTCCTTTTGAGATGATTGCCGAAATTTGCTCCTGCTTTCAGATTCTTCATGGCCAAAGTTGTTATAGATTGAGCATTCTATTTCATTTTCAAGAAGAGAAAAGTTATTATAGGAACTTTTCTTGATCCCTGTCACATTCCTTTGATTTCGTGCTTCTATAGTCATGATGGTTTTGTAAACAACACATTGAGCAACTTTGTGTCCAAAATTATGACATGAGAAACATTGACCATTAAATAAGTTCCTGCGATTATCGAATCTATTGACCTCGTGATTGTAGTTTCTATTGGTATTCATCTTTGAAGCAAATTGAGTATGATTTACCTGAGGTTGGTTGTGTCTTCTATTATTTCTTGAAGCAAATTGAGCCTGATTTACCTGGTGATCTGCTTTATTCCTTTGCTGACGATTGTCATATTGTTCACTGTTCTTTGTTGCATCAAGATAGCTTTTAGTGGAGGTTGACGGCTTTTGCGATTGAGATGCTTCTTTAGTATATCCAAGACCTATCTTTATAAGAGGAGAATGTTGCACTTTGATAATTTCATTTAAGGTTTCTGATCCTTTAGCAAATCTAAGATTGAGAGATTTTGTTTTTTCAAGATCCTTTCTTAGACCCACAATTTCACATTCTAATTTTTCATTTTGTTTTTCTTTTTCAGCAAGTTGGTATTGTTGGAAATAATACTGAGAGAGGGGAGTGAATCAGTATTATCAGATCAATAATTTAATTTTCAAAACTGATTTTTATATGCTACTTCAGCTTAGTGAACCAGCAATGTACTTAATGCAATCAGCGTATATGCAGAGATATTTTGATTTACCCAAATTATCATGCATTGAACATTAAACAGTGTATCAGGAATTCATTAGACAATGCAGTAAAAGCATAATAATGCATCACACATAAGCAACACACATGAACACCAATATATAAGGTGGAAACCCAATGTGGGTGAAAACCACATGTTGTAATCGTCTCTGTCTTCTTTTTAATAATAAGAAAATTATGTTTACAATTTTTGTACTGGTGCAATCTTATAGCAGTACGCAGGCTTCTACCTGCAGAAGGCTACAACCTTCTCTCATTCTCCAGATTCTACTGGAAGGGAGCCACAACCCCCTAGCTCTTGTACTAGTTGATATGTTTACTAGTATGTAGGTGCCGGCCTACAAAAGGCTACATCCTTCTCTTTTCTTTCAGGGACCATGTTTCATAAAATTTCAGACTGGATCCATCAACAACATCATTCAATCACCAAATATATCTGCATCAACCAATCTCATTTTGAACCAATCACAATCGAACAAATCAATCACTCTGACAACCCATCAATTTGATCTTTCAGAATGCTCTCACCAGAATACACTAACCAGAACCCAAGACAGAACCCAAAACACTGCAACAGCAAACAGAAGCAACTAAAACATATTGTATAGAGTATACGCTACTTCCATGTGTCGAACCTGTGCGTATACGTGCTTTCCTCAAATCAAACCTGTGTATGCGCTGCTTTGATATGCAGAACCAACGTGTATACGCCCCTTTTCTAAAGTGAACCTGCGTACAGATCTGTAAATGATGATTTAAACATTACAACTATTCCAGACTTCAGTCATACCCAGATCATATCATTTACAAAATAATATATGCGTTAGTATTCAAATCTAGAATATTCATGAGAAAAAACACATAATGATAGTTCATTTTACGCCTTAAGATCCTGATCCATCATTAGATCTAGTTCCTCATCATCCGCTAAGGTTCTTCCTTGGTTCAGATCTAGCAATGCACCATAACCCAATAACCTGCATACTAGATCTCACACTTCATTAGATATTCGATACTTGCACACCTTGGCCTAATGATCTTCTCCTCCTTTTATAGTTTTAGGCCTTACTCAATACCATGGACCAAAACCACTTAGGACCAATACCTTGGGTCAATACCTCGAACCAGATACCTTGGACCAATACCATGGATCAAAATACCATGGACCAAATACTTTAGACCAAAACTTAGTTTTCCAAGGTATACGCGATTTTCCTTTTGTGAAAGTGCTGTGTATGTATACACAACTTGTACATAGTGAACCCGCATGTATACGTGGCTTGGCCAATGATGAACCTACATATACCTCTCTTTCTTCATTTTCTGAAGTCTGATCTGTAACTTTGTGTTGTTAACCTACTGTACTGTGATCTGTCATCTGAGTGAGTTGCCATCAAGGACAACACCTGGGTTATAATGCCAACAATCTCCCCCTTTGGACTTGATGGCAACACCAAGTCACTCTCCCCCTTTGTCATCAAGGGCAAAGGGCCATGCTCCCCCTGAGTACATGGTGAATTCTTTGATATGCTGAAGTGTGCTGATTGAGCTCCTATGATCGAGTCCATGCTCCCCCTAAGCACAAGCAAGGTCTGCAAAAAGATTACATGACTTTATACATACATCACCAATGACCTTCCTATCACCAAAGACTCATACATACATCCACCTCCCATCAAATGGGGATATACCAAATTTGACTTATCCACCCAACCAAGTGGGGATATACCAATTGTTTATATAAGAACATTACATCATCCGCCCCATGCATAGTGGGGTTACAAATTAGGGCTTTTCATGACCTTTACATTAAATGATATACATGACATATATAATAGAGACCAAATATCTTAAACAAGACCATGATATTCATCAGCAACTCTTCATCAGCAGCATCTGTCAATCAGCATCCAGACCAGCAACCATGTTCTCCCCCTGAACCTGTTCCACCTGAATTAAAAAAAAAAAAAAACTATGTGGATCTGTACCAAAATCTTTTAATATAATGCCAACAATTCTTTATTAGAAGCATATGCTCCCCTTGAACCTGTGCTAGATGTTCACTGTCAGATCTGATCATTTCATATATCAGAAGGATTATCAAGGCATCATCATTAATCAGATATACATCAAGTTATCAACAAGTTATGAGAGCCAACATATTTCCATATGTCATCAACAGATTGTAACCATCATCAAGCAAAGAAGATAAATCATTGAACCATATCAGACCCCTTTCTCCTGAGTCTGGCCCACTGCTTTTCTTCAAACCAACATATACGTGACTGTACCCACATAAACCAGCGTATGTACGCGACTATGCTTCATGAAACTTGCATATGACCACCTTTCTCTGAAGAAGATAGGATTTAACAGTAGGATGATGCAGCAACTACTCCCAGATTTTGTCTGAGATATTCAAATGTCTCTCTAGGCAGTGGTTTAGTGAATATATCAGCAACCTGGTCTTTGGAGGGAACATACTCCAATTTGACCTTTTGTTCAAGCACTTGTTCTCGTAGAAAATGATATTTGATGGGTATGTGCTTGGTTTTGGAGTGCATGACTAGATTCTTTGAAATATTGATGGCACTTGTATTATCACATAGAATGGAGATGGGTAGAGTACATGTGATCTGAATGTCTTGCAAGGTTTGCATCATCCAAAGCAGTTGTGTGCAGCAAGATGCAGCATCCACATAGTCTACTTCAGCTGTAGATAATGCAATTGAACTTTGTTTCTTGCTGAACCAAGACACTAACCTAGAACCCATATAGAATGCACCACCACTAGTGCTTTTTCTGTCATCAACATTTCCTGCCCAATTTGCATCTATATATGCATGAAGTGTAAGATTTGTATCTCTAGGATACCATAAACCAAAGTTTTGTGTTCCTTGAAGATATTTTAAAATCCTTTTCACTGCCTGAAGGTGTGATTCCTTTGGATTTGTTTGGAATCTTCTAACTATTCCTACTACATGCATGATGTCAAGTCAGGTACCTGTTAGATAAAGCAGACTGCCAATCATGGATCTATAAGTTGGTTGATGTACCACTGTTGATTCATCATTTGAGCTAAGATTGCATCATGTTACCATTTGGGTGCATACTGGTTTAGAATCTTCCACGTTGTAATTTTTCAGGATCTATTTGAGATATTTGGTTTGTGAGAGAAAAATACCATCTTTATTTTATTGAACTTGTAGACCAAGAAAGTAGGTAAGCTCACCAAGCAAGGACATTTCAAATTCTTGTTGCATTACTGAAGCAAAATTATGACTCATGGATTCTTCATTGCTACCAAAAATGATATCATCAACATAAACAACAATTATTAGCAATTTACCAGTGTCAATCTTTGTATATATATTGCTATCTGCTGACCCTTTTGAAAAACCCTGTTGGTGGAGATATTTGTCAAGATGGTAATACCAAGCCCTTGGAGCCTGTTTTAGACCATAGAGAGCCTTTCTGAGTTTTCATACCAGTTTTGCATCATTTCCAAGAATGAATCATTCTTGTTGTTCAATATAGACTTCTTCTTCTAAGTCTCCATTAAGAAAGGCAGATTTTACATCCATTTGATATATTTTGAATTTCTGAAAACTAGAAAGAGCTAGAAACATCCTTATGGCTTCAAGTCTAGCAATAGGTACAAAAGTTTCTTCAAAATCTATACCTTCTTGTTGAGCATATCCTTTGCAAACAAGTCTGGCCTTGTTTCTAATAACTTCTCCATTTTCGTTCAGCTTATTTTTTAATATCCATTTAGTTCCTATGATATTCTTATCATGAGGTCTAGGAAGTAATTCCCAAGTATTATTCTTTTCAATTTTCTCAAGTTCTTCATTCATGGCCTTGACCCAACATTCATCTCTACATGCTTCATTTACATTTTAAGGTTCAATGTAAGATAGTAATGCTAGATAGCTTGAGGCTTCGGCAATAGTTCTTCTTGTCTGCACACCTGCCCCTTTTTCCCCTAAAATTTAAGTTTCTGGATAATTTTTCTGAACATACCTGGACGGAGTCTTTTCTTCTATCGTTATCTCTTCCTCTGGTGCTTCATTGATTTCTTCTTCAGAATCAGTGTGATTTGATGTGGGAAAATGATCCTCATCTTCTTCATTGTCATAATCTTCGGTTTTTATCTGTTTTAGATTTTTGCATGCTTCATCAACTACAACATCAATACTTTCAATCATTTTCCCAAGTCTTTTATTATAACATTTATATCCTTTACTTCTGGAAGAATAGCCAAAAAGAATACCTTCATCTGCTCTGGGTTCAAACTTACCAAGTTTTTCATCAGTCCTTTTGGTGTAACATTTGCTTCCAAAAACTTTTAAGTATTTTACAGTAGGAGTCTTACCATACCAAAGTTCATGTGGAGTTTGAGTTTTGTTTACCCAAACATTTGCTTGGTTGAGAATAGTGACGGTGGTGAATGTAGCTTCACCCCAGAAGGTTGCAGGAGTTCCAGATTCATCTAGCATAGCACAAGCCATTTGTTGAATAGTTATGTTCATTCTTTCTACCACTCCATTTTGCTGAGGAGTCCTTGCGGTGGAGAATTACCTTTTTATTCCATGTTGTTCACAAAAGTCAAAGAATTCATCCGAGGTAAATTCCCCTCCTCGATCAGATCTGAGGCATTTGATTTTGCTATCTGATTCATTTTCAACCAAAGCTTTGAAGGCTTTGAACTTTTTAAATGCTTCATCTTTATGCTTTAGAAGACCTATCCAACACATTCTGGAAAATTCATCAATGAACAATATAAAGTATTCTTCTCCACGAGGTGACTTTTTCCTTGATGGTCCACATAAATCAGTATGAATAAGTTCAAGTGGCTTACTAGCTGACTCTTTCTTTTCGATGAATTGAGATCTGGTTTGCTTACTGAATTGACATGATTTGCATATAGTATTTTCATGAATGTTGATATCTGGAAGATCATGAACAGCCTGGAATCTGCATGCTTTTCTTATTTGAGAAAAGATTAGATGTCCCAATCTTCTATGCCATAGCCAGTTTTCATCATTTTTTCTTAGATAGCATTGCTTTTGTCCTCCCTTGAGTATGTATAGGTTGTTTGGAGTTCTTGTACCTTTAATCACAGTTTCTCCTGTATGAAGCTCACAAACAACACATCCATTTGATGAAAACACTACTTCATTTCCTTGATCACACATTTGACTCACACTCAATAGGTTATGCTTTAAGCCATCAACATACATAACATTCCCAGCTTTAACTTTTTATTTCAAGAAAACAAAACCTTTACCTTTTATGACAACAGGAGTGTCGTTTCCAAATGAGACACTCTTTTCCTTTTCTAAGGCATTATATGAGTGTAGTTTTTCTGTCACCTATCATGTGTTTTGAGCCTCCACTGTCGATGTACCATTGGTTTTCTTATCCTTCTGCATACAAGGCTATACCACATCTTTCTGTTTCCATTTTTTTCTTTCTCCATATTTGGGGATTTAATGGATTTTTCTCCTTTTGAGATATTTGCCAAAATTTACCCCTGCATTCAGTTTCTTCAAAGCAAAGTTGTTACAAATTGAGCATTCTATTTCATTTTCAAAAAGAGAAAAGTTATTATAGGAACTCTTCTTGATCCCTATCACATTCCTTTGATTTTTTGCTTCTCTATTCATGATTGTTTTGTAAACAAAACATTGAGCAGCTTTGTGTCCAAAATTATGACATGAGAAACATTGACCATTAAAGAAGTTCCTACGATGATCAAATATACTAACCTGGTGATTGTAGTTTCTATTGATATTCATCTTTGAAACAAATTGAGTGCGATTTACCTGAGGTTGGTTGTGGCTTTTGTTCATCCTTGAAGTAAATTGAGCCTAATTTACCTGGTGGTTTGCTTTAGGCCTTTGCTGATGATTTTCAAACTATTCACTGCTCTTTGTTGCATCAAGATATCTTTTAGTGGAGGTTGACGGCTTCTATGCTTGAGATGCTTCTTCAGTATATCCAAGCCCTGTTTTTATCAGAGGAGAATGCTGCACTTTGATAATTTCATTTAAGGTTTTTGATCCTTTAGCAAATCTAAGATTGAGAGCTTTTGTTTTCTCAAGATCCTTTCTTAGACCCACAATTTCACATTCTAGTTTTTCATTGTGTTTTTCTCTTTTAGCAAGTTGTTATGTCAAGGTATCTATAATCATATTCTTTTCTTCTAAACATATTTTGAGTTTAGAGATTTCTTCATAAAGGTCATTTTCATCTAAAGCATTCAAAAAATCATCGTCTTCAAAAGCCATCAGAAGTCTATATTCATTACTATTTTCATCTTCATCACTATTTGATAAACCATCACTATCTTCATGAGTATAGTAGCTCTTTTTACGTATACTTTGTTTTCTATTCTATTTTGTAGATTCCTTCCCTTTATCATATTTATCTTTATGAGTACATTTGGCAACATAGTGACCGACTCTACCACAGGCAAAACATTTGAAAGGTAGTTTACCTCTGAATCTTCCGGAACCCCATTGAAGCTTCTTGACAAAGTTTACTTCCTCTTCTTCTTCTGAAAGATGTCCTGATTCATCGAGTTCTTCTTTTCCTTTTGTTGAAGCTTTAAATGTGGCTTATGTCATATCTGATGGACCTCCTTTTCTCATCTCAAAGGCAGTTAAGATTCTGTGCAACTGTGTCATAGTAATAGTCTGTAGGTCCTGCTTTTCTTCTATGATAGATATTTTTGATTCAAACTTAGCAAACAACGATCTTAAAACTTTTTTAACTAAGGTAAATTCCTTTATCTCTTCACCCAGATTCTTCATGCAATTAACAACCTCATCTATACATAAGAAGTAACTACCTACACTTTCATCATTCTGCATCTTGGGAGTTTCATATTGAATTTTGAGAGTTTGCAATTTAGCACATTTTACCTAAGAGCCTCCTTCGTAACTTAAAACGATTTTGTCCCATATTTCTTTGGCGAATTTGAGCTGCATAACCTTGACAAACTTTGATTGTGACAGACTTCCCAACAATGTATTGATTGCCTTGGCATTGGTTTCATATTGTTTTTTACCTGATGTATCTGTCGGAATTGTTGATGGAAATGTATACCCTCCTTCCACGATTTCCCATACATCTATTCCAAGTGATTGAAGATAGGTTGTGGTTCTTACCTTCCAATAAACAAAGTTGCTCCCATCAAAGATTGGCGGTCTGATGGATCCCCCACTTTCTTGATTACTCATGATGATGGATCTTCCTTCAAGTGATCAAGCTTCTTCTGAGGGACCTACTCTAATACCAATTGTTGGAAATAATACTGAGAGGGGGGGGTGAATTAGTATTATCAGATCAATAATTTAATTTTTAAAACTGATTTGTATACACAACTTCAGCTTAGTGAACTAGCGTGTATACACAACTGTACTTAATGCAACCAACATATATGCAGAGATCTTTTGATTTACCCAAATTATCATGCATTGAACATTAACCAGTATATCATGAATTCATTAGACAGTGCAGTAAAAGTATAATTAAGCATCACACATAAGCAACACACATGAACACCAAGATATAAGGTGGAAACCCAATGTGGGTGAAAACCACCTGCTGCAATCGACTCTGTCTTCTTTTTAATAATAAGAAAATTATGTTTACAATTTTTTTACTAGTGCAATCTTATACCAGTACGCAAGCTTCTACCTGCAGAAGGCTACAACCTTCTCTCATTCTCTAGCTTCTATTGGAAGGGAGCTACAACCCCCTAGCTCTTTTACTAGCTGATATGTTTACTAGTACGTAGGTGCTGGCCTACAGAAGGCTACAACCTTCTCTTTTCTTCTAGGGACCATGTTTCATAAAGTTTCAGACTGAATCCATAAACAACATCATTCAATCACCAAATATCGCTGCATCAACCAATATCATTTTGAACCAATCACAACCGAATCAATCAATCAATCTAACAACCCATCAATTTGATCTTTCAGAATTCTGTCACCAGAATATAGTAACCAAAACCCAAGCCAGAACCCAAAACACTGCAACAGCAAACAGAAGCAACTAAAACATATTTTATAAAGTATACGCTACTTCCATGTGTTGAACCTGTGTGTATACGCACTTTCCTCAAAGCAAACCTGCATATGCGTTGCTTTGATATGCAGAACCAGTGTGTATACGCCTCTTTTCTAAAGTGAACCTGCGTACAAATATGTAAATGATCATTTAAACATACAACTATTCCAGACTTTAGTCATACCCAAATCATATCATTTACAAATAATATATGCATCAGTATTCAGATCTAGAATATTCATGAGAGAAAACACAAAATGATAGTTCATTTACGCCTTAAGATCCCGATTCATCATTAGATCTAGTTCCTCATCATCTGCTAAGGTTCTTCCTTGGTTCAGATCCAGCAATGCACCATAACCCAATAACCTGCATATTAGATCTTACACTTCATCAGATATTCGATACTTGCACACTTTGGCTTAATGATCTTCTCCTCCTTTTATAGTTTTAGGCCTTACTCAATACCATAGACCAAAACCACTTAGGACCAATACCTTGGACCAATACCTAGGGTCAATACCTCAGACCAGATACCTTAGACCAATACCAGGATCAAAATATCATGGACCAAAACTTAGTTTTCCAAGGTATACGTGCTTTTCCTTTTGTGAAAGTGCGTGTGTACGTATACGCGACTTGTACATAGTGAACCCGCGTGTATATGTAGCTTGGCTAATGGTGAACCTGCGTATACCTCTCTTTCTTCATTCTGTGAAGTCTGATCTGTAACTTTGTGCTGTTAACCTGTTGTACTATGATCTGTCATCTGAGTGATTTTCCATCAAGGACAACACCTGTGTCATAATGCCAACAGGTATGTCAAGGTATTTAGAATCATATTCTTTTTTTCTAAACAGATTTTGAATTTAGATATTTCTTCATGAAGGTCATCTTCTTCTAAAGCATCCCAAAAATTATCATCGTCATAAGCCATTAGAAGTCTATAGTCATTACCATTTTCATCTTCATCACTATTTGATAAACCATCGCTAGCTTCAATAGTATAGTAACTTTTTTTACTTACACTTTGTTTTGTATTCCATTTTGCAGATTCCTTCCCTTTATCATATTTATCTTTATGAGGACATTTGGCAGTATAATGAGGACATTTGATAGTTTACCTCTAAATCTTCTGGAACCCCGTTGAAGCTTCTTGACAAAGTTTACTTCATCTTTTTCTTCTGAAATATGTCATGATTCATTGAGTTCTTCCTTTCTTTTTGCTGAAGCTTTAAATGCGGCTTCTCTCATATCTGATAGGCCTCCTTTTCTCATCTCAAAGGCAGTTAAGATTCCGTGAATTTGTGTCATGGTGATAGTCTGTAGATCCTATTTTTCTTCTATGGCAAATACTTTTGATTCAAATTTAGAAGACAAGGATCTTAAAACTTTCTCAACTAAGGTAACTTCCTTTATCTCTTCACCCAGATTCTTCATACAATTAACAACCTCATATATACGTAAGAAGTAACTAGCTATAATTTCATCATTGTGCACCTTAAGAGTTTCATATTGAATTCTGAGAGTTTGCAATTTAGCACGTTTTACCTGAGAGTCTCCTTCATAGCTTAGAACGATTTTGTCCCATATTTCTGTGGCTAATTTGAGCTGCATAACTTTGACAAGTTTTGATTGTGACAAACTTCCCAATAATGTATTCACTGCCCTGGCATTGGTTTCATATTGCTTTTTACCTACTGTATCTGTAGGAATTGCTGATGGAAATGTATATCCTCCTTCCACAATTTCCCAGACATCCGTTCCAAGTGATTGTAGATAAGTTGTGGTTCTTATCTTCCAATAAACAAAGTTGCTCCTATCAAAGATTGGTGGTCTGATGGATCCCACGCTTTCTTGATTACTCATGATGATGGATCTCCCTTCAAGCGATCAAGCTTCTTCTGAAGGATCTGCTCTGATACCAATTGTTAGAAATAATACTAAGAGGGGGGGTGAATCAATATTATCAGATCAATAATTTAATTTCCCAAACAGATTTGTATATGCTACTTCAGCTAAGTGAACTAGCGTGTATACACCACTGTACTTAAAGCAACCAACGTATATGCAGAGAACTTTTGATTTACCCAATTTATCATGCATTGAACCTTAACCAATATATCAGAGATTTATTAGACAATGCAGTAAAATTAGAATAAAGCATCACACATAAGCAACACACATGAACACCAAGATATAAGGTGGAAACCCAATGTGGGTGAAAACTACCTATTGTCGTCGTCTCTGTCTTCTTTTAATAATAAGAAAATATGTTTACAATCTTGTACTGGTACAAACTTATATCAGTACGCAGGCTTCTACATACAGAAAGTTACAACCTTCTTTCGTTCTCCAGCTTCTACTAGAAGGGAGATACAACCCCCTAACTCTTGTACTAGCCGATATGTTTACTAGTACGTAGGAAACGACCTGCAGAAAGCTACAACCTTCTTTCTTCCTCCAAGGACCACGTTTCATAAATTTTCAGTCTGGATCCATCAACAACATCATAACTGCAATTCAATCATCAAATACATCTACATCAACCAATCACTAAGACTCAATCATCACTTTCTAAATCAACCGCAACTGAATCAATCAATCACTTTGACAACCCATCGTTAAATCACAATCAATCTGATCATTCATAATACTATCATTAGAATATAGTAACCAGAACCCAAACCAAAACCTAGAACTCTGCAACAACAAACAGAAACAACTGAAACACACTTTATAAGGTATATGCTACTTCCATGTGTCGAGCCTAGGTGTAGACGCGCTTTTCTCAAAGCCAACCAGTGTATACATCTGCAAATTTTAATTCATAATTCTGCAGCTATTCTAGACTTCAATTATACCCAGATCATAATATTTACAGAATAACACATGTGTTAGTATTCAGATCTAAAATATACATGATCAAACCACATAATGATAATTCATTTCAATCCTTAAGATCCTGATCCATCATTAGATCTTATGCTTCATCAACCATTAAGGTTCATCTTTGGTTCAAATCAAGCACAACACCATAAGCCAATAACGTGCATACTAGATCATACACATCATCAAATATTCGATACTTGCCCACTTGGCCTAATGATCTTCTCCTCCTTTTATAGTTTTAGGCCGTTCTCAATACCATGGACCAAAACCACTTAGGACCAATACCTTGGACCAAATACCTAAGGTCAATACCTCAGACCAGATACCTTGGACCAATACCATGGATAAAAATACCATGGACCAAATACCTCAGACCAAAAACTTAATTTTCCAAGGTATACGCGCTTTTCCTTCTATGAAAGTGCGTGTGTACGTATACGCTACTTGTGGTCAGTGAAACTGCGTGTATACGCAACTTGGTCAAGGTGAACTTGCGTATACCTTTCTTTCTTCATTTTGTGTAGTTTGATCTGTAATTCTTTGTTGTTAACTTGTTGTACTATGATCTTTCATCTAAGTGAGTTGCTATCAAGGACAACACCTGTATCATACTGCCAACATCTATGAGGCACAATACTAACAATATGGGTAATACATGGGTACAACAATATAATAGTGGGGTTGCACTAATAACAATAAAGGGTTACACTAGTATAGGGACCTAACATTTAGTCTGAATAAATGAATGAAAATGTTGAGAGGACTTAAAAACCTTTTCCACCAAGCTTTGGTCTCTTCTCTTGTTGTGCTTGTCAAATAACTTTGTGTTTGTCCTATTTCTTAACAAATAGTCTCTATAAATGAATGAAAATGTTGAGAGGACTTAAAAACTTTTCCACCAAGCTCTCATCTCTTCTCTTGTTGTGCTTGTGAAATATCTTTGTGTTTGTGCTATTTCTTAACAAAATTGAAAATGAACATAGTTACCGATCAAACGAGAACTATTACCTCAAAATAGGCACTCTAGCCCAAAAACCCAACACTGAAAATGAAAAGTGTTGGTGCTGGAATAACATTTTTGTTTTGTATATTTTCAACATTTTTTAAAAATGGCAGTAAAAACCAAATTTTTATGTGTATAAAGCACCTTGAAAAAAATAATATTGATGCTGGAATAACATCTTTTTTTTCAGGGTTAATTTTCAACATTTTTTAATAATGATGTTAAAAATTAAATGTCATGACTCTCAAAATCTTTAAATTTCCAACAATTTTCAAACAGGAACTTGAGAAAAAATACTTATCACTGTTTTCAACCATAGCATTAAAGATAAAATATTCATGACTTAGAAAAACATTAAAATATTGACATTTTTTCAACATGCTGCTTGCTTTGTTGCTTCCACTGGGTAGTAAACAGGTGACTCGTCCATGGAATTAAAACCAAAGATTATGACTACAAAAAAAAATATTTCAAACATGATATTATGGGGGGGAAAAAAAGAAGAAAAAAAGAAGAAGAAGAAGAAGAAAAAAAGAAAGAAAGAGAGTAAAAAAACCTTAAAAAAGAAAGGAAAAAAAATAATAAACAAAATTAACTTGTCAAAAAAAAATATCAAATAATTCAAATATTAAAATAAAAAAACATAAGAAATAATACAAAAAAACAAAATTTCAAATGTTACAAAAAGAAAACAATAAAAAACAAAAATACTAAATTTAAAAAAAAAATCACAAACAAAAAAAAATTACAAACAAACAAACAAACAAACAAAACAAAATTTATTAAAATTTTAAATTAAAAAAAAAAAAAAAAAAAATGGAAAATATTTCAAAAATTTAACATAATTTAGGGAAAAAAAAAAAACAAAAACAGAAAAATATTTTTTTAAGTTAAAAGAAATAAAATAAAATAAAAACAAAATAATTAAAAAATAAAAATAAAAATAAAAAATTTATAATACAAATCATTAAGAAAAATTGGAAAAAAAAAACAGAGGTGGATTCCCACCCCAGAGCCCGTTGGGCAGCGAGAGTGGGCGGGGCTGGCAGGAGCCGACTAAAACGTGGAACGGCTATTTCAAATATAAGTCGAAGAAATGAAATTTGCAGTCGTTTGGCATTTAAAAGTTTGGAAAAGGGATATAAAGTTTGAACGCAATATTTTTGGAGTGGTTTCCATGATCTCACTTGTCTAAGAACTTCAAAGGAAGGGTTTTTCACTACCTTCAAGGGATCAGACTTGTTCAGAAACAAGCTAAACCTTAAATTCAATGAATCATTCATTATTTCAGATTAACTGTATGAAGGGAAGTTCATTCCAAAGAAATGGAATCTGTACAATCATTCAAGAAGATTGCGCTCAAATTTATTTCTTTGCCTACAAGATTAAATCTGGCCACTGCACTGCACTCTGGGTAGCGGCTCGATTCGACATCAACCTTGCACTCCTCTCGGATGGTCTCCCATATCTTGGTTTCCGGCTCAAGGTCAAAAACAACAAATTTGCTGACTGGATTTGGCTCATTGACAGATTCTACAGCAAAATCTCCCGATGGGAACACAGGCTATTATCCCTTGCAGGCCGTTTCGTCCTTGTACAAGCGGTTCTCTCCCAATTAGCAGTATATTGGGGTCATCTCTTTGTACTCCCTGCCAAAGTTCACAAAATCATACAGTCAACTGCTGCTAATTTCCTTTGGGGAGGCCACTCCTATCAATCTAAATTTCACCTTGCAAGAATGGATTTTATCACCACTCCCAAAAAATATGGAGGTTGGGGTCTTATCAACATGCGGCGTTTTGGCAATGCGCTCATCGTAAAATCCATGTACAGGGCCTTCTTCGGGAACAGCCCATGGTCTGCACTCATCAAACAAAAATACTTAAAGAATCGCAGCTTAGTTTTTTGGCTCAGAAGATCCACTCTTGGGATTTGCCATGGTTCTCCCATCTGGTGCTGCTTCCGTAAGAATCAGCGTTTCCTCTTCAGCATTCTCAAATGGACATTTTCTTCTGGTTCCTCCGTCTACATTGCACTTGATCCCACCCTTCACAACTTGGAATCTCATATCCCCCCGTCGCTTCTCACCTTCTTTCACTCCAGGGGCATCTTCACCTGGTCCATGCTCATTGACACATGGTCCTCACTATCTCCCATCTGGAAATCGGAATATCAGCTTCATTTACCCCCCCCCCTTCGCCCCCTCTGGTCCTCCGCCACCCATCATTTCTCTCGCCTTAACATCTTCCAATTGGGCACACATGACTCCCTCATTTGCTCCACTGACTCCACCACCCACCCCATTACCGTCAAACGTCTATACCTCGCCCTTTCTTACAGGCCGCCTCTTCCTTCCCTCTTCCCACTCAAGCTATGGAAATCCAAATGCCCTCTCAAATCCACTCTGTTTGGCTGGCTTCTCTTTCATGATAGGAATCTCGTATGGGATGTTCTTCAACAAAAGGGGTGGCAAGGTCCAAGCCAGTGCTGTTTATGTCGTTCTCATTTGGAAACGAACATCCACATGTTCTTCCAATGTTCTGTCTCCACTGCCATTTGGAGCGATCTATCGTCATGCTATGGGTTTCCTGTCCTTTCTTTCCCCTCGGTCAAGGATGCTTTCTCCTGGTGGTCCTCTCAGCGCCCCTTCTGGCATGCCATCTTCCTCCTCACGCTCTGGCATGTTTGGAAATGGCGATGTTGCTGTGTTTTTCAGGATTATCTTCCACCTCCCGAGACCATCATCTCCTTAATTACCGGCTCTCTGCCACCGGTTTAGATCTCATCTCTCTTCGGCTTCATTCTACTGGCGGCCTTCCTCTGGCGGCACTACATCCTCTAGCTTCCATTATCATCGGCTTTCCGGCACTGTGCACAACATATCAGTGATTTCTTGTATATATGAATTTTGAACATAGTTTCCCACTTTGGTCGGCAGATGGTCAAGGATATGTATGTGAATGTTATGTGAATTTTTGTATCTATGGTTTCTGAACACATTTCTCCTATTTTGGTATTCCTCAATAGATCGACTATGAAGGACCCGATATGTGATCGATGGAACAATCCGATCCATTCTACCATGTAATCATCAGAACAGTTTATATGATCTCAATATAACAAATATAGATTTTTCTTCTGGAAAAAAAGATTAAATCTTCGACACATGGAAAGATTTGATGTTCTACGGCCATTAACTTCTGAGGCTTAAAATTTAACTGAGCCTTTTGCTTCCATGTGATCCATGCTCCGCACGGGTTTCAATTTCTGAGAATCCAATAATAGATGACCTTGCGCAGATCTTTACAAATAAATCAGTCATTAACAAAGCATTTCGACTAGAAAGATGAAAGCATTGTCCAAGATTTGATGTTTTGCGGCCATTAACTTCTGAGGCTTAAAATTTAACTGCACCTTTTGCTTCCATGTGCTCCATGCTCCGCACGGGTTTCAATTTATGAGAATCCAATAATAGATGACCTTGCGCAGATCTTTACAAATAAATCAGTCATTAACAAAGCATTTCAACTAGAAAGACGAAAGCATTGTCCAAGATTTGATGTTCTGCGGCCATTAACTTCTGAGGCTTAAAATTTAACTGCGCCTTTTGCTTCCCTACGCCCCATGCTCCGCACGGGTTTCAATTTCTGAGAATCCAATAATAGATGACCTTGCGCAGATCTTTACAAATAAATCAATCATTAACAATGCATTTCAACTAGAAAGACGAAAGCATTGTCCAAGTTTTGATGTTCTGCGGCCATTAACTTTTGAGGCTTAAAATTTAACTGCGCCTTTTGCTTCCATGTGCTCCATGCTCCGCACAGGTTTCAATTTCTGAGAATCCAATAACAGATGACCTTGCACAGATCTTTACAAATAAATCAGTCATTAACAATGCATTTCAACTAGAAAGACGAAAGCATTGTCCAAGATTTGATGTTCTGCGGCCATTAACTTCTGAGGCTTAAAATTTAACTACGCCTTTTGCTTCCATGTGCTTCATGCTCCATGCTCCGCACGGGTATCAATTTCTGAGAATCCAATAATAGATGACCTTGCGCAGATTTTTACAAATAAACCAGTCATTAACAATGCATTTCAACTAGAAAGACGAAAGCATTGTCCATCTTGAAACATAATAAAAAAATACCTATGATAAATCATTTTCATTCCAATTTTGGCTACTAGGCACACTTATCATTGATAAATAATATTATTTTGGTATGCATTTAAACTTCAAAGAAAAATTAGAAGCCAATATTCAATGAAAACAACATTCATAGCAGTAACTGTGACAAAACTATCATCCTGCACCTAAATGTACAAAAGAAATTTGTCAAGAACTCGTGTACTTGTGAAAAATATGATTCTACATGTTCTCCCTGACATTGTAGCTATAAATTCCATTTTTATCACTACTTCTAGTACTGCAAAGTCTTATTGTACAAACATAAAATTAAAATTATGATCCACACAGAGATATTAGCTGTCCAAACATCATAAAATTGGATTCACACATATATTAGTTGTCCAGACACCTAAAGTTTTGGTTAAACAAATAGTAGATAATGTTGAAAATCAAAATTATTTTGCGTTCTTCAATTGTGTAGCTCCTGGATCTGTTTAATAGCGAATCACTCCATTTCTCGCAAAACGTTGCAAATTAAACTAAAACAGACAAATAAAAGGCCTTGATTTCTCTCTAAATTTTGGAATTTAAGCAAAAATGAAAAAAACAGCAGTTCGAAGTGTGAAGGAATTTTTCACTACACAAAATGCCCACACCTAAAATCGAATTTTTCACTATACAAAATGCCCACACCTCCACATAATAAAAGCTTACTTCTCACCTCTATACATAATAATGTTTTTAAATTTTGGAATTTAAGCAAAAACAACGGTTATTTTATTTTATGAAAATCCAAAAAAAATATTTATGATGATGATGATGATTAACGTCCACTAAGACCAAACTTTCTATTGGACCTAAAGAAACGAATTATTTAGTTTGATTTAAGATTTTATTCCTATGCTTAAAAATCTTAGAGAGAAGTGTCCTGAGCTCACTATAGTTTTGACATCGTAAAAGGTTAGGAGGGTCAATATTGCAACAAAGATTATGAAATTGAGATCTAATGTGGTTGCACACGGGGCACTCTAAGAGGAAGTGATTTTCAACCTTGATGTTCATATTCTCACAAAGATGGCAGATCATTTTCATCCATGGTGTTTTAGGACCTACCCAACAACCCATTTCACTATGGAGCTCATGAGAGTTCGTTCTAATCTTGGCTATATTAATTTTCTTCTTTGAGCTAGTTAAAACAAAGAGATACTTTTGATCATCTAGGGTGGGGTTGATGACCTCCATATAATATCTTAATTTTATTTTTGCTGTTAAATCTTTCTCACACCACATTTTTTATTTGAACTTAGAAGTAACAATATTTTTAATGTTATTAATGTTTTGCAATGCAACATTCTCGTCGATCTCTCAATTGTTTAACCATGCCCTGGTGTCTTTATACCAACCTCGTTTGAGCCTTGGGTGGTTTTGGCTGGAATTTAAAGCTATCTTAGGAAGTCTATGGTCTCTTATGTTATTGAGTTTATGCTTGTACAACAAAAGCCTAGTCATAGCTAGGCTCTCGGTAGGGGAAAGACCCACTTCTATAAGGAGAATAGGTTAGGGTGTATTGTTTTTAATTTTGAGGTTATATGTTATAAAACACTTCTGTATTTGCTCAATCTTTCTCCAGGATTCTCTAGAGAAGCTGCAACCCCAAACCTCACATCCATATAAGATAACAGGAGTGACTAAAGTTTCAAAGAGGAACTTCTTTCTATCCCACATTACGAGGTTTGTTGTTTTACAGCTATTTTCAAGACCAAAATAAGCTTTCCACCCTCCATTAATCCTTTTCTTAATGCTATAGTTCCAGTTGAGTTTGTGATTAATATCAATTCCTAGGTACTTGTAAGAAGAGACTTCCTCCAAGATACTATTGTCATACATAAAATTAGCATAAGTGTCCTTCTTAGATTTGATAATCATAACTTTTGTTTTGTCAGTGTTAACATTCATACCCATGGTAGAGCAGAAATCCTTAAGAATTCTAAGTTGCTTATCAAGATCAGATGGGCACCTTGTGAGAAGAACAATATCGTCAGCATAGAGAAGAAGGATGATGACTATCCCAACTAAGATCGTGCCAGCACAGCCTGCTTCCTCTAAACAACCTTCTAGCTTGTCAATGTAAATGCCAAATAGGGTAGGGGAGAGGGGGCAACCTTGTTTAACTCCGATATTACACTTAATATCTTTCAACCACCCCTCATTGCTCTTTAACTTGGCAATTACATTCTCGTATAATCTTATAGCAGCAGCTCTCAACTCGAAAGGAACCTTTAGCTCTTCTAATCTATTACATAGGTTGTTTCTAAGAACTGTATCGAAAGCCTTTCTAAAGTCCACAAAGCAAAAAAAGAAATTGGATTTATCATTGCGGCATTCCTCCACAATGATCCTAAGCGTAACGAGGTCGTCCGTTGTTGAGTGATGACTTCTAAAACCCGCTTGGCCTCTAGCCACTTACCTTCACTTTCAAGCCATATGCTCAACTTCTTTTCCAAAATAATACCATATAACTTGGCTAAGAGAGGGCTGATCATAATTGTTCAATAATTAGAGGGGTTATTTGTATCCCCACTTTTAAAAATAGGTATAATGAGGCTCTAAATCCATGGTTTAGGGAACCCTTGCTTGACCGCTTGATTGAAAAGCTTGTGGATGTGGGGGATGAGGACAGGACCTCCAATTTTTAACATTTCCGCCTGGTAACCTTCAATGTCCTTAGCTTTCCCATTTTCCAGGGGTTTAACCCCAAAATCAATGTCTTCTAATGAGAAAGCTTCTTTCATTGTGAGCAGGGTTTCAAAGTTGTCCATGACATTTGGAGATTCATAAAGCTTTTTAAGATAGGAATTCGAGTCGTGTAAAGCAATTGTATTGTTATATTTAATTTTCCCAGTTAGAATCTACCTCCATAATTTCTTTGGAGCTACCTTAGAGAGGTGTAAGTGATTCTCTTTTCTTTTACAAATATACTGTCTTTTTTCCTTTTAGTTAGAGCTTTATATATTTTTATCTTTCCAATTTTAAGAGATTCATCAACAACTTCCTTAATTGCTCTCTTCACACTTTTACAATCTTTGTCATACCATGGATTGGTTTTACTATTTCTTTCATTATTTGAAATTTCAATTGAGAATTTGTTAATAGAATATGAGAGGGTTGTAGTAAAATTATGATAGAGGTCTTTTATGTTGTCTCTATTAGATAAAGGAAGCAAATTAGTTTTAATTCATTTAGAAAGAGATCGTTTTTATTTCTATCAAAGATTAAGTTCTTTTGGCTATAAGGATTACCTTCTATGGGATCTCTATGCACGACAAAATTGAGAGTTATAAATAAAGGCCTATGATCAGAGTCAGGCTCGTGGTTGTTTAAGATGCAAAATTTATTATTTCGTTGTATAAAGGTAGATCGGAAATAATATAGTCTACCACGCTGCTACGAAGCCCATGGATGCAAGTCATCTGGCTAGAATTGGGCCACTTTTTAGACCGTTGAAAATTATAAAATCCTGAGCACTACAGAGCTTGACTAGCTCCGACCCAAACAAATTCTCCCCGAAGTCTTCAAAGCTCCTTTTGTACCGGCTAGCCAGAGTAAGGTCTTCGTCTAAACAAAGAGGATTGGGGTTGGAATGATTGCTTAGAAGAATACCTTGGTTGCTTGAAGTTCGAGCATTAAAGTCACCCATTAAAAGGATATTACCTTCATTCCTTAGGCTAGAAATATCATTCTCTAGACCATTGTAAGGACTATTTTTATCTAGATTCTTTTTCTTATAGAAGTTAGAATTGATGGGGGGGAATAACAGATTGTTATGTATGTCTTTTTATTATTAATGTCAGTAATCTCTATCCAACTATATTGATTGTAAGGATCGTTTTTATAAATCCTAACATGGGGGGAGATGTTCTTCTTAATGTAACAAGCTATACCCCCAATGCCTCTATGGGAGGATCGCTTGTTCCAGGTAAACCATAGTGCAAAGCCATCTATGTTAGGGACCTTAGATTCTTCGTGCTCCCAATTTTCAACAAGAAATATAATATCAACATCATTCAAGATCCAACTTAGCTTGGGGCCTTTGTTCATGGAAAGCCCCGACAGTTCCAAGAAAGAATCCGGAGCACGTTGAATTACTATTTATTACTATCTTTTTCGTTTCTATCTCGAATAACAGCTTTTCTATTTCTAATTATTGCCCATTTTCCTTCCTTCCTAACTTCTTTTACCTTTTGAACCCCCTTTCTTAATTCTGCTTGATCTTCTAGAATGAGATCTTCATTTATAAATATTCTCATTCCTTTTAGACTTGAGGTTTTACTAAGCATGTCATACTTATGGTTAGTAGAGCTCACCTTTATTCGAATCAGACTTCCTTTATTCTCAGTTTGTTTCCCCAACCTTGTTGCTTCTGTGAGACATGTTATTTCAATTTGTAATCTATTCTGTAATTTTGTTTTAATAAAATCAATGAACTTAATTATTTTTATTAAAAAAAAATATTGTTTTTACCTTTTCTTTTTCCTGTTTTTAAATATTTGAATTTTTTGATATTATTTATTTTAATGTTGAATTTTTGTATTTTCTAAATATTTTTTTTAATATTTAAATTTTAACTCAGTGAAACCCAAATCAACGATGCCCTCCAAATAAAATCAATGAACTTAATTATTTTTAAAATATATTGTTTTTTTTTTTTTCTTAAATATTTGAATTTTTTGATATTTTATTATTTTTTATTTTAATGTTGAATTTTTGTATTTTCTAAATTTTTTTTTTTAATATTTGAATTTTTATTATTGTTTTTAAAGTTATTTTTTTGTTTTATTTATGTTTTATTACTTTTATTGTTTTGTTTTATTACTGTTATTTTATTTTTTATTTTATGTTTTATTACTTTCCTTTGTTTTATTACTAGTATTTTATTTTTTATTTTATGTTTTATTACTTTCATTTTTTTAATATATTTTTATTTTGTTTTATTACTGGTATTATTTATTATTACCTGTATTATTATTTTTTATTTTTTTTAATATTTGAATTTTTTATTATTTATTTTCTTTTCTTACGTATTATTTTGTGGGTTTATTTTTTATTGTTTTTTAATTTTTTTGAATATTAGAATTTTTGTATTTTTTGTTTTATGTTTTATTTTTAATATTTGAATTTTTTGATATTTTTTTATTGTATTTATTTAATATTTGAAATTTTGTTTTATTACCAATATTTATTTTATGTTTTATTACTTTTATTTTTTATTGTTTTTATTTTTTTTAATATTTGAATTTTTTATTTTTTTATTATTTATTTTTTGTTTCTTTTATTGTTTCTATTTTTTTTAATATTTGAATTTTTTATTTTTTATTATTTATTTTTTGTTTTTTTATATTTTTTTTTATTTTTTATTGTTTTTATTTTTTTTTAATATTTGAATTTTTTTTATTATTATTTATTTATTTTTTTAATATTTGAATTTTTTGATATTTTTTATTATTTTTATTGTTTTTATTTTTTACTTTTTATTGTTTTTATTTTTGTGAATATTTGATTTTTTTATTTTATGTTTTATTACTTTTATTTTTTATTTTTTTATTGTCTTTATTAGTTTTTTTTACAATTTATTTTTTTTTATTGTTTTTAGTTTTTTTATTGTTTTTATTTTTTTTTATTTAATTTTGTTTTTTATTGTTTTTATTTTTAAAAGTCAATTTTATTTTTTTCAATTTAATTTTGTTTTTTTATTGTTTTTATTTTTAAAATTTAATTTTGTTTTTTTATTGGTTTTATTTATTTTTTGTTTTTTTATTGTTTTTATTTATTTTTTATTGTTTTTATTCAATTTTTTTACAATTTAATTTTGTTTTTTTATTGTTTTTATTTTTTAAATTTAATTTTTTTTTTCTCAGCAAATACTAACTTCTATTAACTGAAAGGCAAAATATTTTTACATATTATTGAGGCATGGAAGCAAATACTAACTTCTATTAACTGAAAGGCAAAATATTTTTACATATTATTGAGGCATGGAAGCACTCGATAGAACAGAACTGCCCCATTACAGACATAAGCTGGGGAAACCAGTTACAACATGCAAGAAACCAGATATCAGACATAGAGAGAGACATGTGTTGCCGAGAAGGAGAACTGAGCCAGCACAGAAACACAAAAAACATTGCAACCCAGCATATAAAGAGTCACCAAATACCCATCTGGGAGCCAAAAGACAGTGGGACAATTGCATAGAAACTTGAGCACAAGCCTGAAACAGAAGCTGAAACAAAAAGAGACAGACCCCAGTGGCACTACTTCTCCTTTGCTAGGCCATGATCCTTCTTCTCATCCATACCTATATCACCAGTCTTCAAACCGTCATTGCCGCCTAGATCGCTGTCAGGGATTACTATGGCATGGTCTGCCTCGCCATGAGTCCTGTCCTCAGCTGCAAGTCCTGTATCTTCAAGGGGAGGAAGATTATTGAGAAAATCCTCCTGTTCAGCTTTCTCTTTTTTCCAATTCTCCATGCTAGCTTTGTCCGAGGAATGCGGACTGCTTGTAGAAGGATCAGGGGCGATGCAGGCCAAAGGGGAGACAAGGTTTTCCTCTTCTGAGAGGATAATGGTGATGTGAGCAGTGACCAGGGGCCTATGCAGATTACTTTGAAATTTAAAGTGCATGGTTTGGAAAGCACTGTTAGGAAAAGGTTACGTCCAGAACCTACAGAAACCCTAGCTTCATGGACGGGGGAGGGATTGAAAGGTTCTGGCGCCGTTTCCATGGCATGACCGACTGGAGGATGCAAACGACTATCACAACGCCCCCCTAAACAGTGCCTCTTGCCCGAGCGAACCATGATGACAGACAGGAGGTAGGGCACAAATGGATTATGGACGGGATGACCGACAGGACGGAGTCGATTGAGGCAAGAGGGATGCCCAACAGAGCCTTGATGGAGTTGGCTTAGAGCTCGCGGCAGTGAACCAAATTCAAACCATCACCCACAGCCTCCGCATACCAGGTTCCATTACCGCGCGACTGAGCACAAGGCTTGGTGAGAGAACAGTGGAGCGGCATGATTATAACAGAAGGAATGTTGCAATGATCAACGCAGAACTTAAATGCAGATCCGCCACCCAATCCAGCATTAATACTCTTTCTCTGCTCGCATGAGTTTACGTCCTGGGAGGCCACGCTGCTCTGCAGCTGGCAGCAATGGGCATTAACTTCTTGCATGGAGAACGGTGGAGTCGGTGATGCCACCCGGATCCGGGATTTTTAAAATTTAATTTTGTTTTTTTATTGTTTTTATTTATTTTTTGTTTTTTTATTGTTTTTATTTATTTTTTATTGTTTTTATTCAATTTTTTTACAATTTAATTTTGTTTTTTTATTGTTTTTATTTTTAAAAGTTAATTTTGTTTTTTTGCAATTTAATTTTGTTTTTTTATTGTTTTCATTTATTTTTTGTTTTTTTATTGTTTTTATTTATTTTTTATTGTTTTTATTCAATTTTTTTACAATTTAATTTTGTTTTTTATTGTTTTTATTTTTAAAAGTTAATTTTTTTTTTGCAATTTAATTTTGTTTTTTTATTGTTTTTATTTATTTTTTGTTTTTTTATTGTTTTTATTCAATTTTTTTACAATTTAATTTTGTTTTTTTATTGTTTTTATTTTTAAAAGTTAATTTTGTTTTTTTGCAATTTAATTTTGTTTTTTTATTGTTTTTATTTTTAAAAGTTAGTTTTGATTTTTTGCAATTTAATTAATTTTATTTTGTTTTTTTATTGTTTTTATTTTAAAAGTTAGTTTTGATTTTTTGCAAAATTTTGTTTTTTTATTGTTTTTATTTTTAAAAGTTAGTTTTGATTTTTTGCAATTTAATTTTTTTTTTATTGTTTTTATTTTTAAAATTTCATTTTGTTTTTTTATATATATATATATATATATATTCTTTTATATATATATATATTTGATTAAAAAAAAAAATTAAAAAAATTTGTTTACGTGTAGAGAGGGGTGTAGAGAGGGGTTGCTATGCAAGTAAGATGTTCTCCCTAACAATAATCCAACCATGATAAAAACATAATGATAAAATATTATAATTATGATAAAATAAAAGCTCAAAGCATAAAAAACTATTATATGATAATAGCTCATCAAGTCTTTAAAAATGGCTTGATCATTAAATATGTTTGTAGTACCGCTCTTATCTTATCTAATTTAAAGTTCAGAAATGACACATCACATACTAACATCATCCAACACATTTCATCTGGATCAAATGCATATCATCCAACACATTTCATCTGGATCAAATGCATTTTATCTCGATCTAGGTGATATGTTAAGTCATATCCAATCATGAGGTAAGAACCCCGGCGTCATATTTAGAAAATTTCAACATAAAACATCCACCTCCTAACACCATCATTATCATTTTTAGAACATCATAAAACATCCACCTCTTAGCACCAATGCACCATCATCCTAATCCTTGGGGTTAGAAACCATCATCCATAAAACAAGTATACTAAAACCAAATACATCCAAAATAAACCAGTATACCAAAACCAATGCACCATCATCCTAGGGTTAGAAACCATCATCCATAAATACTATGGATCCAAAAACAATGGATCCAAAAACAAGTATACTAAGACCAAATACATCCTAAATAAACCAAAACCATCATCCATAAATAGAATGGATCCAAAAACAAGTATACTAAAACCAAATACATCCAAAATAAACCGGTATACCAAAACCAATGCACCATCATCCTAATCCTAATCCTTGGGGTTAGAAACCATCATCCATAAATGGAATGGATCCAAAAACAAGTATACTAAAACCAAATACATCCTTGGGTTAGAAACCATCATCCATAAATGGAATGGATCCAAAAACAAGTATACTAAAACCAAATACATCCGAAATAAACCAGTGTACCAAAACCAATGCACCTTCATCCACCATCATCCTAATCCTAATCCTTGGGGTTAGAAACCATCATCCATAAATGGAATGGATCCAAAAACAAGTATACTAAAACCAAATACATCCGAAATAAACCAGTGTACCAAAACCAATGCACCTTCATCCTAATCCTGGGGTTAGAAACCATCATCCATAAATAGAATCTAAAACCAAATACATCCGAAATAAACCAGTATACTAAAACCAATGAACCATCATCCTAATCCAGTATACTAAAACCAATGAACCATCATCCTAATCTTTGGGGTTAGAAAACCAATGAACCATATCTTAGAAACCATCAGTATACTAAAACCAATGAACCATCATCCTAATCCAGTATACTAAAACCAATGAACCATCATCTTAGAAACCATCATCCATAAATAGAATGGATCTAAAAACAAGTATAATAAAACCAAATACATCCAAAATAAACCAATATACCAAAACCAATGCACCATCATCCTAATCCTTGGGGTTAGAAACCATCATCAATGGATCCAAAAACAAGTATACTAAAACCAAATACATCCAAAATAAACCAATATACCAAAACCAAGGCATGATAAGGAGACCACCAAACCAACAAGTATAATGATTCAACAAAGAAGTAAGAATCCCCACCAAAGACCTCCGTTAAAGGGAGAGGACTCCATGAAATGCATCTCCAAAGTAGATCCAATGCTTCAAAATCTATCCAATAATACCATAAAGGGAGAGGACTCCATGAAATGCATCGCCAAAGTAGATCCAATGCTCCAAGATTTTGATCTGATTTAAGCCCTCCAATGCTCCAAGATTTTGATGTTGATAAGGAGACCACCAAACCAACAAGTATAATGATTCAACAAAGAAGTAAGAATCCCCACCAAAGACCTCCGTTAAATTATCCAATAATACCATAAAGGGAGAGGACTCCATGAAATGCATCCCCAAAGTAGATCCAATGCTCCAAGATTTTGATGTGATTTAAGCCCTCCAATGCTCTAAGATTTTGATGTGATTTAAAACCTCCGTTAAACCACCTAAGATTCTAAGATTTTGATGTGATTTAAGACCTCCGTTAAACCACCTAAGATTCTAATACCATAAAGGGAGAGGGAAAAACAACTTTCATATTTGTGAAGCAATATGTATTTTCCGAAGCAATATGAGGGGTAACACAAGACATGGAATACACAAAAATCTTCCTAATGGAGGATCAAATTCCCTATTTCCACCTTTGGACCAATAACTTCCATAATTTGTGTAGTAGCCGTGGAAATAACTTTATGCACTATGAGGGGTAACGCAAAACATGAAGTACACAGAATTCTTCATTATGGAGGATCAGATTCAGTTTCCGTATTTCCACCACTTTTGGACCAATAGCTTTCATAATTTGTTAAGTTGATGAAAAAAAATTAAGAAGCATTTTGTGCTCGAGTCCTAACAATCAAATAAGGTGCAGGTGAGGAGGAATATTAAAAAAAAAAAAAAAAAAAAACATATGCTCTATTTGATGAAAAAAAGCCAAAACTACCCATTTGATGGACAAAAACAATATATATTCCAGAAATATTAGGAAAAACAATCTAAGTAGTGAAAAAACATATGCCCTATTTCGACACCTAATTTGTGAAGTTGGACCAATAGCTTTCAAAATTTGTGAAGCCAAACCTACCTAATTGACGGAAAAAAATTTAATAAAATTTTATTTTACATTTTTGTAAACTTCAAGGCCTCAAAATTGAAAAAAACTTAACATGCAAGTTAATCTGCATTTTTGTACTTCGAGGCCTCAAAATGGAAAATAATTTAATGTGCATTTACATGCATAAAGCCCTTGGATGCTAAAGTTTAGTTTTTATTCGAAGTGGCACTTCGCTTAAATTAAAAGCTTCCTATGCTATCTTCACGTCCTCTATATCTTCATCTCTTCTATATGGTTTTTATCATTCACGTCCTCTATATCTTCATCTCTCTATATCTTCATCTCTTCTATATGGTTTTTATCATGGTCTTCATCTCTTCTATATGGATTTTATCATGGTTACTTTAAAATCAGTGAGATAAACACACATAAAACTAATTTCAGCTTTTCAGCTTTTTTATGAGAGATTTTTCGGCGTAAATCACATGAAATTTCATGTATCGACGCATTTTGAACCCACCAGTGTGGTTCATCGTCAGGAACTGAAATTTGTCGACGCGTTTTGAACCCACCAGTGTGGCTCATCGTCAGGACAAGTTCCTGACGATGAACCACACTAATGGGTTCGCTCGAAACACGTCAACAAATGAAATTTCATTTGATTTACACCATAAAATCTCTCATAAAATTGATGTGATTTACACCATAAAATCTCTCATAAAATTGAAATGGATCACATTGATGTGATTTACACCATAAAATCTCTCATAAAATTGAAATGGATCACAGAGGCCTCAATTCAATAATTTGAGCTTATAATTTCAGCTTATGTTGGATCACAGAGGCCTCAATTCAATAATTTGAGCTTATAATTTCAGCTTATGTGGGAACGCTTTGAGGCCTCAATTCAATAATTTGAGCTTATAATTTCAGCTTATGTGGGAACGCTTTGAGGTTCCAAATAAACTTAAAAGAAAAATACTTTCAAGTGCCAATGCACTTATGAGGAAAACATCGTTAAAACCACTGGTTTGCCCCAAAACTCAACTGAAAGACTTCTACGAGGGCCATGTTAAATTAAACTTAAACGAGGCAGTAGATTATGCACTTAAAATAGTTATTTTGCTTTCCATGCTCCCATATTGTCATTCTTTCCATTGATTATGCACTTGGAATAGTATTTTCCCTTCCATGCTCCCATATTGTCATTCTTTCCATTGAGATCTGAAGGATAAATCACACAATTGTTTGACACAATCTTGCATAATGCCTCAAAATGATATCATCATTTAGAAGCAACGAATCATCAATGAGGTAGGCTCTAATAACTCACTTGCGTTGCACTGTATCAAAGTGTCACCTTACATCACGTGACATGCGGACAACCCTCTACAAACCTTTGTTAAAACTACTATATCCATCAACCTAGCGCTCACACACACTCGTAGATCATTGAATGTCTCATCGCATTGTCAAATTCACCCCATCTTATTTATGTCTCTGAAACACTTCATCTTAATATGCACACATCCCCATTGATAGCCATTCTCCCACTTGCATTGTTTTCACCCACTAAATGTTTTTCTCCTCTTTAACTCTACAACGAGGAAGGATATTGGTGATGACACACACTCGTAGATCATTGAATGTCCCATCGCATTGTCAAATTCACCCCCATCTTATTTATGTCTCTGAAACACTTCATCTTAATATGCACACATCCCCATTGATAGCCACTCCCACCTGTAATGTTTTCACCCACTAAATGTTTGTCTCCTCTTAAAACACTTCATCTTAATATGCACACATCCCCATTGATAGCCACTCTCCCACTTGCATTGTTTTCACCCACTAAATGTTTTGTTTCCTCTTTGAAACTACATGTTTGTCTCCTCTTTGAATCTACAACGAGGAAGGATATTGGTGATGACAACATTGCATAAGTAGCTTTCAATAAAACAAGATATTTTTCCATAAAATAATAAAGCACAACAATTTCCTCTTTGAATCTATGATGACGACGATATTTTTCCATCACCAATCTCATGCCACCATTGATAAGTACCTTCACCTCAATCAGAACAATAAAACGCAACAATTAGCAGACAATGTGTTTAATGTAAGGAATGACAACATTGATAAGTACCTTCACCTCAATCAGATTAATAAAAAACAACAATTAGCAAACGATGTGTTTAATGTAAGAAGCGCAAAATAGAGAGACAAACCAAGCTCATTTGTGGCAAATCTTCATTCAGACATTTCATCCATAACTCACACTATCAATGAAGTATAATGGAACAAAATCAAATGATAGGCAAAGTTGATTGACAAAGCTCACTTAAAAAAAAGATTAAGTGTATGTGCCCTTCGGAGCATTGCACCTCATTTCAAGGTGAAAGGCGAATGCAATGGGCTTCAGAGCATTGTACCTTATTTTCAAGGAGAAAGGTGAATGCATTGGGTTTCAGAGCATTGTACCTTATTTTCAAGGAGAAAGGTGAATGAAGGAGTTGGCCATGGGATTAAATCCATGATAGCGTTTTGCCCAAACAAGAGTAAATGTATGTGCCCATGTGTGCCCCCTTCAGAACATTGCAAAACTGAAAGAACTTGAGCTTTGAATGCCAAAAAACGTACCATCCTCACATGGTCGCGGAAAGGATAGTGACGAGAGAGCTTTGCAATTAGTTGCTGCGTACAGATTACACTAGACAGCAATGGGCTTTTGGTTGGCATATTATTGGCCTTGCAGCCATCAGAAGAGCAGAGTTATTTCTTTGTGAAAGAGAGATCAGAACTTATAAGAGCAGAGTTCTTTGTAAAAGACAAGGAAAGAGAGATCAGAAATTATTTCACACGGCATCCGTGTAATGAGAGGGCTATGAGCCCCTCATTTACAGATCAGGCGAGGGGTGGGAGGCTGTATGAGAGATCAATGAAGGGTCAAAGTTGAAATAGTCCTCCTATAGTGTAAAAGAATTGTATATTCTCCTCTACAGAATTGTATATTCTCCTCTATATTCTCATGATAATAGGAGTGTTCAATAAAAAGTTCTTTTGAATGTAATATATTACATTGAATTAAAAATAATTGAATATGGATATCGTCGATTAATAATTTTAAGAGCACAAAAGAAAATTAATGTTAAGATTATACAGTGACAAATCATTCACGAGGCTTCCAGCCGAAGTGCTCTATTTTAAGTAAATTTAGTCAAAAACACCAAATTAATGTTAAGATTATAGAGTTACAAATCATTCATAAGGCTTCCAGCCGAAGTCCCCTGTTTATGCAAATTTAGTCAAAAACACCTAAAAATGAAGTTTTTACAAACCCAAGAAAAGCTGCTTCGAAAGGCATTGGCACAGGCCATATTTACAAAAACTAATTCCAGCAAGGAAACAAAACTGTTAAATGACAGAAGAAACTGAAGATCAAAAAAAAGTGACAAAATTTAAATTATTAGAATTGAAGAGCGTTGGCCCCTTCACCGAAATTTAGAAAAATTTGGAAATAATAATAATCAGGGCCTGTAAACAAAATTTTTAAACAGCAGTAAGAGACTAAAGATTCAGAAAAAGAGTAACAAAATCTTCATTATTAAGAATTGAAGCTCTAGAACAATTGATGCTCTGAAAGGCGTTATTTATTTAGAAGTTACTGAGCTTGGAAACAAAAAATTTAAATGCCAGAAGAGACTAGAGCCTTTAGAAAAAGGGATGACAAAAACCAAATTACTAAGAATTGAATCTATACAAATCTCTGAAACAAAAAATTTAAATGCCAGAAGGGACTAGAGCCTTTAGAAAAAAAATGACAAAACCAAATTCTTAATGACAAAACCAAATTATTAAGAATTGAATCTATACAAACAGGAATGCTGTGAAAGGCAGTGACCCCTTCAACTGTATTTACAAAAAAATATTTATAGTATTACAAAAAATTAAATGACAGGAAACTAAATATTCAGATTAAAGAGATAACTTATTGAGTGAAATTAAAAACAAAAAATTTCAATGACAGACGAGACTAGAGATTTGGAAGATTTTAGATTTGGAAGATTTGGAAAAAGGGATAACCAAATCTAAATTATTAAGTAATAAAACTATTAAATAAAAAATCCTTTCTTAGTCACTGGCACCTTCAACCATATTTTTCCTTAATATTTTTCCTTAACGATGTTTAAGGAAAAATAGATGGAACATGCAAACCAAATCTTTAAATGACAAAAGAGACTTAAAATTTAGGAAAAAGGAATAACAAAATCTAAATTATTAAGAATTGAAGCTTAAACAATAAGATTAAAAAAAAAAAAACATGAATCCTTTGGAAGGCATTGGCACCTTCAACCACATGTAAAGAAAAAATTATTGGAGTTTGTTATTAAGAATTTAAGCATTAAAAAAAAAATGAATCCTTTGAAAGGATTGATCCCTTCAACCATTTACAGAGCATGTTATTAAGAATTTAAGAATTGAAGCCTGATAAGAAGCAATGAATCTTTGAATGCAATGGCCCTTTATATTCAATCCAAAAAATAAAGAGAGCATGGAAACAACATTTTCAAGTGACAGAAAAGATTGAAGATTTACAATAAAAGGATAGCAAATTTTTTACAAGAAAAAGATAACAAAATCTAAATTATAAAAAATTGAAGCCCTACAAGAATCGATGCTCCTCTTCGACCATATTTACAAAAAAATGATTAGGTAAACAAAACGTTTAAATTACAGAAGAGACTTTACAAATTTGCTGCACAGAAGATGAAGGAATTCCCTACGAAGAAAAATGGATGGGAAATGACAGAAATTACGTCAGTTAAAGAAGGCATGCTGCAGGTCAGTTAAATAAAGGCATGCTGCAGATATCTGAGAGCTTCACCCTGCGAGAAATACCTCCAAGTGAGCGTATTCAAGATGCCCAGGCACACCTCGGACGTCACCAGATTCCCATCTTCCCTCGCGCTGAACCGCAAATCCACTTCGGCAACGTGCTGACTGAACCCTGGCGCGCAGCCCGGATGGTCAGGCAGATTTTCAGAGAAATTAATACAGGCATTCCCCATCATTGCCTTCCCGGCGCTCTTGCTGTCCATAACCTGAAAAACCTTTTGGCTGCCCTTCACCATCACCGCCCAGCTCACCTTTAGCCCCTTCATTTCCCCGAAGCCGCCCACCGCCGCCTTTCCCTGCTCTTCCTCCCGCAGCGTTGCCAAGAATCTGAACATCTCATCACAGACAAAAACAGGGCAGAGCTCGCTGCCGCGGCGAATGAATGAACAAACCACCTCTTCCGCCCCTGCCGTGACATCGACGAGGAAAATGAGATCGTCCATCGAAAGCCACGGCTTAATGTGGCCGAGGCAGCCACGCTGCGCCTGGTAGCGCAGCGCGTACAGTTGCCTGTAGCTTCCTGCTTCATTCACGACAGAAACCCCTGCCTGCGAGTCCAGGGAGGGCCACTTTGCGAGACAGAGGTCCTTCCAGAGCTCCTCCTGGGAGGCCACCTGAGACCAGAGGCGCGAGACGGAGGCGGCCGTGGCCAGGCTTTTCCCGTCTAGCCTCCCGAGTACCTGCAACAGCATGTGCCATCCTTCAATTCTATCATCCATAGCCATTTTGATATGGAATTTTGTTTCCTTTGGCTCCTCTCTGTTTTCCTTGCCTTCAATTTCAATTCACCAGTGCGCAGATAAATACGTGGCGAGACCGTCATTGTTGAGGGAGACGTGTAGAGGGAGAGGGTGGTTCTCGTGTCAGCGCATGCCCGTGGCGTGGCCAGCGAGTGGCGCTTGTGCTTGCTTGCAGGTTTCAATGCTGCACTCCTGTTTTTACATTATGGCATTTTCAAATTTCACAATCCACTGAACTAGAATGTGCGCAGGACCGTATAAAACAAAAATGCATTATATGAAATCGTATCTGCTTCCAGAAGTGTATGGAATCGTATGTCACTCGAGGTAAAAGTACCCATCCACTCGACAACTTACACTTAGGAATGAAACAACTTACACTTACGAATGAACTAGCGTGTAACTAGCAATTGCTCCAAAAGGTGTAAATAGAAGTTAATAAATTTTTTAAACTGAAAAATTATGTAAAAATTAGAAAAATACTATAAAAGTATACTCGTTTATATTTGTAACTATGTATATCTTAAGTATTAGGAAAATGAAATTTTATGTAGATATTATAAAAGACTTATTTTAGTTTTGTGAATCTTTATTATATGATAATATAATAAGTTGTACATATTTATATATAATTATATAATTATTTATAATTATAATTAAAAATAATTATAATTAAAGTTAGACTAAAATATTAATTTGATATATTTATAATAAAATACTAAAAATAAAGAATAATGGTTGTTGGAAACTACTATTTTAAATTAAAATGATTGGATTGTAAAATCTACAATCTAAATTATATTATTAATGAATATTTTTTTTTCTAAAAGTTAATTAAATTGTATTTACAACATATTTTAATTTACATATGAATGATAAGTGGTGCTATTTTAATTTCATATATAATCCAAATTAAAATAGAGAATATTAAAATTTTGTAATGAAAATTAAGCTTTGGATGAACAAAGGCCATAAAAACATGAAATTGAACAAGACTAGTAAAATCCTAACAAAACTTTTCCACCAGTGTTAATCTAAAGAGCCCACAAATTAGCCCCGAAAATAATGGAAATTCTAGCAAGATTTTGACAAAATTCGGTTGAAATTTTTGAAAATATGGATTACAACTACAAACTTCAACGTTTTGGGTGCCCAGGGGTTCTCGATGGTGTTGAATCCATTTCCACCATTCAAACACTTAAACATTTTCATTTCACTGGGATAAAGATTAAAAGCAACATTTTGATGATGAAGAATTCCACATTCAGGTTGGTGTTTCCAAGTATGTAAAGCCTACATCGAAATTATAGCATAACAGAATGTGAGGAATTGAGAATAGTTTATGCAATCCAAGCATTTTGGCACTATTTCTTAGCTAACTTCTAAGTATTTATGTAATCCATTAAGCTCTTTTATATTTAACTAATAAATCAATGCTACATTGAAGGATCTATAGATAGCTACTGCTACAAGAAGAATTTATTGTAGAGTTAAACTATATTTAACTAAAAAAATATTATTTATTAGTAGCTTTAATATATCTATTGTTTCAAAAACCATTACAAAGAAACAAGCATATCAATGTTTAGGAAAATGAAAAAACTGAAAGGAGCTAAACTAATATGTAGGCATTATTCTATATGAAATAAACAACTATCGTGCCCTTGCTCGCAACTTCACCATCCCTGATAACTATAGATGTCAATGTCATAAGTTCTTGTATCTTGAATTTCAATAGGTGATGAAGGCATTACCCTAAACATGCATATAGATCAATTAGCTAATTCACTGAAAGAGTTGTCTTCTAAGAAATGCTCAGTGCCCATCTTCAAATTGGTCGACCAATTCACATTAGTTCAATCCAGGATGGACTGATAAGGTTTGCATGATTAGTCCAAATTACATTCTTAATAATACAAATCTCGTCTTGAGAATTGACAGAAGATTTCAAGGTTTCCTTCCAACCAAATAACAAACGTGTTTTCATTGACAATTCAAAATTCTGGCTGCACCCACATGAAATGAGCACATTGATGCTCGTTTATAAACTACAACAGACTCACATACTAGTTAACTAGTTCTGGAGCCATTCAATTCGTCAATATAAGATAGGCTCAACCAAAGCCAAAGCCTTCATTAGCTTCATGAATTGCCAAAAGTAATCACTCCTGAAGTTGTTCTTTAGATGAGTAATCACGCAGATCTAATTTGCTAGTTATCTGAGTCCAATTGTTTGCTTCCTACAGGATATTTTCCTGATTTTGTAGTTTCAAATCAAGAGAGTGATCTCCCGGAATATCAGCTGGCATATTAAAATCTTCTTTCTTAATTTCAGTGGCAATGGATGGGAGTATTATAGTTACTAGTAGCCATGATACAACAGTTATGGTATGGGAAGTTACTTTGCCTACTAGAACTGTTAATAAGAAAGTCTGAGATGCATAAAATATCCCAAATCGGATTCAGAAGATCATATGTTATCAAACAACCCTTGCCACATTCCTTGTGGACATGATGATGTTGTCACTTGTGTAGCTGCCTGCGTGGAGCTTGACCTTGTTGTCAGTGGATCTAAAGATTCCAGTTGTATATTTTATGGCATGGTAGGTATGTAAGGTCTATTTATCATCCAAATGGAAGTGCACTATCCAAGATGGTAGTATCACGACATGGTCGAATTGTATTATATTCTAATGATGAACTGAATCTACTTTTTACTCAATCAACAAGAAACTTCTTGCAATTTCTGAAACAAATGGCCGTATTAATTGTATGGAGCTCAACAGTTGTGGTGAATTCTTAGTTTGTTTAGGGGATAAAGGACAAATAATATTACGATCCATGCATTCACTTGAAATTGTAAGCTGATATGATGCAATGTGAAAAGTTATTTTGTCATTGAGTGTGACATCAAAAGGTTGTTTCTTAGTTGGGACACAAGATGGGAGCCTCCTCGTTTATTCATTAGAAACTCCCCAGCAGCGTAAGAGTAGTCTTCTTCAAAACATTAAATCAAGGACGTTTGCAACAGGGTAACTAAGTTGGTGATTTATGGATTCAACAACAACATAGAATGGCCAGCTGAGCAATGGCGTATAGTTGCTTCAAGTCTTTTATTTCAAACTATCAAATCACAGGCATTTGCAGCACAATGTAGCTAAGTTGGCAAATCAGTTTTGGAGTGATAAAATGGATCCAGCATTCAACATACATTAGACCAACGAATCCATTGCTTACAATCGCTTCAAGTTATTTTATCAAGCTTCAAAGCTCAGGAGTTTCCATGGTAACTGATCTGAAAATGGAATGTACTTGTTTAAGGGTGCAAGGTATCCATTTCCCATAATTGCAAATGTGAGCTATACACTCCAAGTGACCTCTGAAAATGTGAAAACTTATTATTTCTTATACAGAGATAGATTGTAAGGGCATTCACCGGACATGTCACCTCTAAAGAAAGGATGAGTTCCAGAGGCTACTTGGCCCTCTACAGGCTCTGCCTAAAGAAACAACAAAGTAAACACTTAGAAGTCTTTGACATACACATACTTGAAGTTTGATGTCTTGTGGAATAAGACAAATAACTTTTTGCAGCTGAATAGGTGATTATGTGTGTATGCAAGTTATGTATATTTGCTATTTAACACTTTATATTAGTTTTGTTTAGCATATTATCTTCAGCAAATAAAGACATCAAAATGATAAAGCAGTTCACCCCCCTCTGGGCTACATCTGCTGGACCAAGCTTCTCCAACTAGGCTTGTCCTCTTGTATTAAAAATGCTACAAAGGCTAATACAAGAATATGAATGTCTCGAAAGACAGATCTGACTGTAAATACAGAATCAGAAGATAGGAATTAGCTAAACATGCTCTTTCCCAAACACTAAACAGTGAAATTGTACCTTCATACAGTACTTTCCCCAGTTGGCCCCGGTGGCCCTTTAGACTTGCATGGAGAATTTCGAGGTGAAGATGACCTCAATTGGTCTAAAACCTTTTCCATTAGACTCAGAAGTTCAAAAATAGCAGACATAGGCTTTTGAATCACCAAAAACGGATGAACATAGCCCCCAAACAGCTCAAGCACTGAAATGGCCCTCGTGGCCCTAAAAGCTTCCATGAAACTAAACAGTGAGAAGAATGCCTCAAAAGGAAAAACGAGCTGTAGAAATGGTTTCATAATTCTGAAAACCTTCAGGAATGACCTTCGTTCCACTTCCAATGGCTGCACAATTCCCAATGCAGCTCCCAAACTGATTTGGCCCTAGTGGCTCCTGGAACTTCCACGAAGCTAAAACACCTACAAACGACCTCCAATGGCTGTGAAACTTGTGCCAATGGCTTCAAAAGGTCGAAGAGACCCAAAATCAAAAAAAAATCGTCCAAAACGAACTTTCCTAGCCAAAGTTATGGCTCATTAAAGATTCCCTCCAGTTTGGCCTAAAAAAACTCTAGCTAACTGTAGTGGAAGTCCAGTTAGCGCCGCCAATTATGGTGGGACCGCCCAAATTTGGCGGTCCGCCAAGAATCCCGCCAAACAAGCCGCGTTTTTAACTAACTGTTTTAATGGCGCATGTGAACGGTTTCAACAGCTGGCAGTTTTCCTTGGATTGCGCGCCGGCGGTTTAGGCGGTATAGCCCACGGTTCAATGGCGGAGGTCATATGGAACGGGGGCTAGCCCCCTTAGGGCTCCGCCCATCTTAAACCTCAAATCAATTTTGTTCCGCTTCCACAACAAGAGTTATGTGTGCAGTGCGTTGGTAAAGCGTTGCACTTGTGTAGAGTAGGTTGTGGGTTCAAACCTCTCTGCCACCAAACAAATTTTAATATGTGCCCATACCCTTGCTGATGTCACTTATGTGGCAGCCTCCAGGACTGCTACGTGGCAATCTGTGATTGGCTGCCCGAAAAGGAATATTCCGTGGAATATTCTTTTTTTTTTTTTTTTTGAAAAATTCAAAAATTAAGGGTTATTGGGCGATTTTGTTTTTGGCATAACTTTCTCATACGGCGACCGTTTTTCGAACCGTTTGCGGCACTGGAATCAGGAGGACGAGCTCTATCCGGTCATTTAGGTTCAAATCAGTTCTGAGCACTTTCATTTTTGACCATTTTACGACACTTGGTCCTGAGCTCCTGATCAGTAACTATGTTGGCAACTTTGTTCTCAAGTAATACAATGGATCCGGCATCCAAAATACATTGGTCATCTGAGCCATGATTCATAGTTTCTTCAGGTCCTTTTTTTTGCATATTTGTTTTCTCGCCTAAATGGTCATATGTTTGATTAGTATGGTGTAGATGGGCATTTATTTCTGATGTTATTTTAACAGCAGATGATTTCCACATGCCCTGGTTTACTCATGCGATTTTCGTTCTAAAAAAAATACAACTCAAGTGAATATCTTATTCTAATGCACTAATGTAAATATCCGTTTAAAGATTGGTTGATGTACAAGATACCAAAATGTGACATATATATACAACCTTAACTAACATTATAGTTTAGTTTTGGTTGAGAAGGTCATTTTTCAGAACGTCATCTAGTTCCTTCCCTAGATGCTATTTTTTTTTTGTACTTGATCCTTGCAGAGGTGGAACTACAACATGTTCTGAAAGGTTCATAGGTTGATACATAAATTTTCCTTGAGACTGTCTAACTTGGTATTGGAAGATTAGCATAAGCTTCGAAAAGGACAAATGAGTGACCATGCTACATAAATTCAGTCTACACAGTGAAATTATTTTGTGGACGTTGGCAAGGGAGAATGATTCGGCTACCTTTTGTATCATTCCAAGTGAAAATAGAACTGGAATGACCTACTGAGCTGTTGTGTGATGCCTAAAAATTAATCTGGATACTTGTGACAATTTAACAATCAATTGTACAATTGTCTACTATAATTTATTGCCAAATTCTGCACATTCTTTTAATCCAGGGTGCAAGTATGTCTCTATGTCTTTGGTCAGCATTTCAAACTCTAGTTGGGGTGCATGTGTATGGAGATTTGTATTACGTGGATTAGTTTTTTTTTTTACTCCCATCTTGTTCAGGAATTCTCCTAGACGTTGGAGGTTGTACACTATTGTCTGACAAGTTTTTACCCTTATTTAAAAACAATCTTGCAGACTAGAGAAGCCAGTCAGCAGTCTCTGCAGTTGATGTAAATATTAATTCTTTGAAGTCACAAGAAACTTCAAATCTGGCCAAATCACTGTTGTTATAACTATTGGATTGTTTATATGAAGTTCTCACTGATCAGAATTGTCCATCATATCTGCATTTTCAATAGACTTTTCAGACAAGGTAAAGTATAAAACTAAAGTGTTGTTTTGCATTGGACTTTAAAGTGCGGATTTTTACTTTATAAGATGCATTGATTACAAGTCCTGATACTCATGCAGGTTAATGTTATGTGAAAAATTGATTGGATCATTTTATGTCTGAGGATGGATGGAAGGGCAGATTCAACAATCATCAAACCTATCAATAAAGAAGATGTGCACAGAATATGTTCTGGACAAGTTATTCTAGACCTTTCAAGTGTTGTTAAGGAACTTGTAGAAAATAGCTTTGACGCAGGAGCAAGCAGCATTGAGGTTAAACTAAAAGAGTATGGAGGAGAATCCTTTGAGGTTGGAGATAATGGTTGTGGTATTTCACCTGACAATTATCAGAGTGTGACTCTCAAGTATCATACTTCCAAGATTTCAGCTTTTTCTGACCTGCAATTGTTGACTTCCTTTGGATTCTGAGGAGAGGCACTAAGTTCACTTTGTGCTTTGGGAGATGTGACCATTGTAACTAGAACAAGGCATGAAACTATTGGTACACAATTGACATTTGACCATTCAAGTCTGATTCCTTCCCAGAAAGTATTGCACGTTAGATTGGTACTACTGTTACAGTGACAAAATTGTTTTCATCTTTGACTGTAAGGTATAAGGAGTTCAGTCAAAATATTCGTCGAGAATATGGCCGACTTCTATCCCTATTGCATGCTTATGCTCTTATTGCCACAGGTGTCCGATTTGTCTGCACTAACGTGACATGCAAAAATGCCAAGAATGTGGTTTTAAGAACACAGGGAAGTGGTTCCATTAAGGATAATATAGTAACAGTTTTTGGTACCAAGACACTTGCATGTTTAGCCCCTTTAGACATATGTGTCTCAGATGGATGTCGTCTTGAAGGATTTCTTTCTAAGCCCGGATCTGGAAGTGGAAGGGCTTCAAGATATTGACAGTTTGTCTATGTGAATGGTCACCCTATGGACATGCCAAAAGTGACGAAACTTTTGAATGAGCTATACAAATCTTATAACTCTCTGCAATACCCTATGGTCATCTTAAATTTCATCCTTCCCACTACAACATATGATGTGAATGTAACTCCAGACAAAAGAAAGATATTTCTTCATGATGAAGGTCTTCTTATGTCTACTCTAGGAGAGTCCTTAGAAAAATATTATGCTCCTAATAAATATACTTATGCTATTAATAACTTTGAAAGTGACTCGCAGTTGAGGCACACATGCAGCCCATTGTTACCATCACAAAATGCAGAATACAAGGAGAAGCAGCTACATGAGAATACACAATGGGAAAGAGGTGGTTGGCTCATGTCTCCCACAGCAGTGACGAAGAAGATGATAACAACATTCCTGCTTCTGCTCCCACCGCAAAACCCACTTCAGAAAAAGAAAAGGAGAAAGACAAAGAAGAGGAGAGATCAAAGGGTAGCGGCGAAGACCAAGGTCCGGACCTGAGACCCATTGGAGAACCCATTAGAAAATCCGACAGGGGACGAGGCATCACGGTGCATTTTGCTGCATTTGAGCTCGACGGAAGTCGATATGAATTGGAGGACCCTGTGTTGGTAACCCCAGAAGAGAAAAAATGAGAAGCCATATGTTGCTATAATAAAGGATATAAAGCAAGCAAAAGATGGCTCTCTTGCTGTTGTAGGCCAATGGTTTTACCGGCCCGAGGAAGCTGAAAGGAAACGAGGAGGAAGCTGGCAAGCACATGATGCACATGAATTATTTTATAGTTTCCATCATGATGAAGTGCCTGCAGAATCTGTTATGCACAAATGTGTTGTGCACTTTATTCCACTAAACAAGCAACTTCCTCCCTGCAAAAAGCATCCAGGCTTTACTGTGCAACAAGTTTATGACACAGTTGCAAGAAAACTTTGGAAATTAACTGACAAAGATTATGAAGATTCGAAGCAGAAAGAAATTGATTTGCTAGTGCAAAAAAACTTGCAAGGCTTTGGGAGAATTCCCTAATATTGAGTCAGATGAATTTGCCCCTGATCTAGAGGAGCCTGAAATGAACAAAAGACAGGTTCGAAGGAAGACTGTGACACCTATAAACACACTTAGAGATGAAGATGCAACAGGGAGATCATAACCGTTTGGAAAAGCAGAAACACCAGGAAGCTCTATGAGTGATGGACAGTGGGGAAATGCTTCTGAGACTTATACCATTATGTTGAATCAAAATGTACTAACTAGAGTGAAGTCACGTGATAGATGGTTGGAGAAAATCATGGAAGGGGTGAAGCATATATGTAGTTTAAATAGACGGATAGATTCTCAAGAAAAAATGCAAGAAGACACTGAAGTGAAAGATGTTGATGCACACATGCAGCCCATTTAAATAGGGAACTTGAAATGCAAGATTTCTGAGTTCATGATCTGATTATTCGGATGAATATTGTTTACTACTTCGATGACATGATAAGAAAGATGCTAGGTTGGGGATATCAAGAGGGTACTACTTGCTTTGGTTTTGGCTATGACCTTTGATAAAGTAACCAGCTTCAAGGTCCAGATTTTGAACCTAAGCTCTGATACCACGTGTAAGTTCCCCTCCTAGGGTCCTCTATCAGATCTATATTCTCTAATTTTACATGAAATAAAATGGCAATAATTTATTTCTGACAAGACATTTAAACAATGACAATTTACCATTTAAAATCTAACTCCTACAATTTAAATAGTGAACATTTCATTTCTATCACTTACATGAGTAATCTATGCATAGAGGAATACCTGTATCGATAGCCCGGTGGAGATGCCCTTGAGCTGCTGCTCCTGCTGGAACGCTCCTCTTGACTACCGACTCGATTTACCTCCCAGCCAACTAGGAAGTAGTTCCTAGCCCAGGAAACCTCCACAGGTTCCCTAGCCCTTCGAGCCCAAGTCCAACCAGATGTAGTGTGTCCAAGATGAATAATACTCCCTCCTCTCTCTCAAACAATTCCTCAAAAACCACAGCCAAACCAAAACCAAAAGCAAGACCAAGCATCCCCCTTCCTCCCCTCATCCTTCCCCTTTTATGCCCCTCCTTCTCTTCTCCACCTCTCATTAATGTCATAACTTCTCCCTCATCCTTACATTTGACTTCTCTTCTCCCAAGTAAACATGAGAGGACATTTGGAAATGTGATATGAATATAAAATTGGGTAATCAATTGGAGAGGACCATGTCTTCTCCCAAGTAAATGTGAGAGGACATTTGGGGATGAGAGATGAATATATAAATTGGTAATTAATTGGAGAGGACCATGTCTTCTCCCAAGTAAATGTGAGAGGACATTTTGGGGATGAGAGATGAATATATAAATTGGTAATTAATTGGAGAGGACCATGTCTTCTCCCAAGTAAATGTGAGAGGACATTTTGGGGATGAGAGATGAATATATAAATTGGTAATTAATTGGAGAGGACTATGTCTTCTCAAAATTTAAAAATTTGGGGAGGTAAATTGGGAATAATAACAAAAATTATATTAGTACCAAATTTACAGTTTCACCAATGTAAGTATGTACCAATATTTCTTGATAATTATAAGTCCATATTTTAAGGAAATTTGAACACTTAGTAAAATTTGCAGGATAAGATTAAATAGGGTATTACATCTCTCAACTACTCCATTTTGTTGTGGAGTTATATCCATACAATAGTTCCTCCTTATGCCATGCTCTTCACATAATTCTTCAAATTCTCTTGAAGTGTATTCTCCTCCTTTGTCTGACCTTAAGTATTTTATCTTGAGATATTTCTCATTTTCTACTTGAGCTTTAAATTTTTTAAAGTGTTTAAATGCTTCTGATTTATCTTTTAATAGCAAAATCAAAGTGGTCTTGGTAAAATCATCAATAAGCGGCATAAAATACCTTCTCCTCTTAGGATTTTTTCTCTATTTGGGCCGCAGATATATGTGTGAATTATCTCTAGTGGTGTAGATGAAGATAATTCTTTTGTATTGAAATGAGTCCTAGTCTTCTTACTAAATTGACATGACTTGCAGATTGAATTATCAGGTTGTGACAGTCTTGGAAGATCTCTTACAACTCCCAACTTGTTGGCTCTTATCTGACTGTCAAAATCCATATGAACAAGTCTCATGTGCCATAACCGACCTTCATTCGACTTTCTCAAATAGTAGCTTACTCTTAGTCGTAAAACACATATACATTATTGTGATTTTTTACTGTTTTTCCCGTCATCTTTCCATTTTCTTCATTTCAGACCTCACAGTACTTGGATCGAAAGTCCACATTAAATCCATTATCACACATTTGAATTACATTAAGCAAATTATGCTTGAGACCTTCTACATACAACACATTTTGGGCTTTAGTCTTTTCATCAACACTGGCTATGCCCTTACCCTTAATATTTGTTGGGGCATTGTTGCAGAAAGTGACATTGTTCCCTATGTCCTTTTATTTTAGCAACAAAAAATTGTTCTTATCCCCAATCATATGCTTGGAGCAACCACTATCCACATACCATATGTTTTCTTGACTATGTGCTGATAGAGAAAGTCCACATTCCATGCTCTTTCCAGATTTTCATTTCCAATTCTCCTTATCTTTTCAAGAAGTTGTTTGCTAAGTGTTTTAAGTCTTAAGTGGATACTCAAACCTACTTATACACTCACTTGCCTTGTGCCCAAAATTATTACATTTGAAACATAACATCCTTCATTAGGGGAGAGAAGAAATTTCGATTTCTGGGAGTAGAGTTTTGAGATCTAAAATTATGGTACTTGTTTTACTTAGAATTTTCATCTCTTTCAACTTAGATCTTTCTACAATCAACAACCTTATGTCTAAAGATGTGAGAATTATAAAAATGACCATAAAATAACTAAGAGTACCTGAAGTTGGAAGATTCATGAGTTTGTGCATGAAGGTACCTATGTTGTCTGGATGGTTGTTTCATTCTCCACTGGTGTGGTTCCTTGGGGTAGATGGAGTTATCATTCTAATGATGGCCTCCTTTCTGGCCTTCTCCCTTTTTGTCTTCATTGATTCTGTCTTGATACATCTTAGCGTACCTCTAAGGTTCCTCAAATCATGCAGACTTGAAGTTCATCTTTCCCATAGAAGATTCCTGCAGTCTAGAGTATCCCATGCCTGTTTTGTTTCGTGAAGACCTATGACAACTTAGAATATGATCTAGATTTCTTATTCCTTCTGTGAATTTTTCATCTATGCATTTCTCGACCTTCATTTTCTCAAGATCCATTCTAAGAGAGATGACCTCTTCCTCGAGAATTTGACAGTTCTCTTCCCTTTCATGGATCAAATCTTGAGGAACTTCTTCCTTTCATCCAGCTTCTTCTAGTTTGACTTTCAAGGACAGAATTTCATATTTGCATGTTTTTTAGATCATTTCCTTCTTTACCTTGAACAACTCTTGTTTTAATTGCATGTTCTCTTCTTCTAGTTTCTCATATGTTCCTTGTTTCTCTTCTAGTAGAAGAGCTAAACTATCTTTTCTTTTAATGGCTTCTTCAAGTTTTTCTTTTTGATAAACAAACTCTTCATTGTTAGAGTTGTACATACCTTATTTAACATGTTGTAGTTGTTCTTTTAGCTACTTGTTCTTTCTCGTTTCCTTCTTTAACTCATCAAGAGCATTGATGAGTTCCCCTTCAAAGTCCACTACTCCATATTCTTCCTCTTCCTCTCCAAAGTCAGTAATATTTTGTTTCTTGGAGTCTGCTCCAAATGCCATAAGTAAATACTTATTTGAATCATCTTCTAAAGAGTTTTCAGTGTATGACTTTGGTGTTGAATTATCCTCTTTGGAGTAGAACCCTTTTTCTTATAGAACTTCTTCTTCTAATGTTTCTGAGATTTGTTTCTAATTTTTTTGTCATCTTCCTTTTCAGTCCTTTCTTTGTAAGGGCACTTGGACAAAAAATGTCCAACTCTCCCACAATCAAAACATTTATACAAAAACTTCCCGTTATATTTATCTGAGCCACGCTTTACTTTCCTGGAAAATTAATCCAACTCCTAATCAAATTCATAGCTAGAGCAATCTTGATGATCTTTGTGCTCCTTGGCCTTCTTGTACACTTTGAACGTTGCCTCCTTCAGTTCATACCTCTCTTCTTACTCTCATCTCATAGGCAGTAAGAGTACCAAGCAACTGATCCATCTTGAGTTTATTTAAATCATCCATTTCTTCAATTGCAAAGACTTTGGAATTAAATCTCATGGGTAGAGATCTTAAGACCTTTTGAACAATCATGTCCTCCTTTAATTCTTCACCAAGTCCTCTAATCATATTGGTTACTTCATCAACTCTAAGGAAGTATTCTGTTATGATTTCTTCTTCACTCATTTTAAGATTTCAAACCTCATTCAAAATGTTTGAAGTTTGGCCTTCTTAACTTTTTCATCTCCTTCATGACTATGATTGAGCTGACCCACACTTCCTTGGCAGACTTACAGTGCATAACCTTTACGAGTTGAGATTGACTAACGCCAAAGAGAATGCAATTATTGGCTTTAGAATTATTTCCATACAATTTTTTACCGTCCGCATCAGTGGGAGGGACATCAGGGACATCATAATATACTAGTACAAATATCCAAACATCTACTCCTAGAGACATAACATAAGCTTCCATCCTAACTTTCTAGAAGGCATAGTTTTTCCCATCAAAGACTGGTATCTTGCTTGAGTAAGCATCTTGACTCTCTTGCCTAGACATAATTCCTTATGTATCTACCTTCTAGTTGTTAGATTGTTCCTAAAGGAACCTTGCTCTGATACCAATTGTTGGAATAAGGAATTACTAAGAGGGGGGTGAATCAGTAATAGTAAAGTTCTTCCAATTTTAAGTATAATTCTTTAACTCTTTTCACTATGGTCAATTAAATGTGAGAGATTTCATACACATTATAGATGATCAAAAAGATAATGCATTCACATGTACATACAATCCATCACATGAGAAAAATACACATATTGACACAGGTATTTTTACGTGGAAACCCAAAGGGAAAAAAACCACCAATCTGTTTGTTATTATGATGTAAATTAAGCACCTACTTAATTACATCATTTTTTTGTGAGCACCCACTCACAGGAGGCGTTGACCCCCTTAAGATAGAAAGCAACTACTTGCCAAGAGGAATCAACCTCTTATGAATGCAAGCTTCCACCTGCTCTAGCTACTGTTCTACCTTTCATACAATTTTCAAACTGAAAACAGAGGCAATTACATATACACAAAGATACCAATATGGTTCACTGCAGTGTTATACTTCTGATCTTGGTCCTTTATTGTTCCACAGGCTCTCTTGGTCTCACACAGTAGCACCCTATCCTCTGCTCACTCTACAACACTCTTCTTCAGTTCAACATTCGGGCCAGTTGCTCTATTTTCACACTCTCTGCTCCACTCCCTTCAACACATAACAACAATCTATATTCCCCATTTACTCAATGGAAATCCTAAGTTTTTTTCCTCTATTACACTCGGCTCATTCCTGTCTCTATCAACGTCCACTATTAGAGGGTTGTACTCTTGACATGGCACTCCATTCTTCTGTTGCATCCCTTTTTACGAATTCTACCACTGCATTAAAACATGAGAATGAGCTTCGTTCACTTCACTGTTTCCATGTGTGATTCTCCATGCCAAGAATTTAATCTCAGCCTACATGTATACTTCAATGAGACTCCCCATGCTTCTTCATGGATCACATAGCTTGATTGTACTTCAGCATGGCTTCTTTGTTCTTCATTTATTTCTATAAGGTGCATGGGAAGATTAGGGATGGCTTTCTTTCAACTTTGAGACATGCCTCAATGCTCTTTTATGAACGTCATGGTCCTTGCTGCCTTGACCCGGCGATATTTGATAGTCGCTATTTATTCCAGTGACACCAACCTTCTGCATGCATTTACTCTCCAGCTATCGACCCATTCAACCTTCAATACACCTTTATATTGAACTATCGGAGCCTTAACATATCATAACTTTATTAAGTGAGACATTACGATATCATAGATTTCAGATGCCTTTAGCTCCTTATTATGTCGACGCTTAGCCTCTTTTCTGCCATAGGACCACTACATGTGACATGTGGCTTCATTCTCCTTTGTATTAGAATATCAAATCTCTCACATCTCGTAACTTTTATTAAAAAGATGTTACGAAATTGAAAGACTTTAATCTTCCTTTGGCCCCTTTTGCTTAGCCTTTATTGTTCTTCCACCATGGAACTGGGAGTTGTGACCAATAGCTTCATATACCACTTTAGTGTTATATCGGATCCCCTGCATATCATAACTTTTATTGAAAAGACCTTATGAAAATCACAAAGTCCCAATTGGCTTTTAACTCCCTCTGCTTAGCCCTTTATCGCATTTCCTCCATAGGACTAGGTGTCGTTACTGTCAGACCAGGCAGTAACTCCTCCAAATCAATTCACATTTATTCATTCAGGTTGGTCTTTATTATATACATGAGGGAGAGACTGTTCACTTCATCTCCCAGTGACTATTCATATTTCTTATTATTTATTTACATCAGTTACACTTATTCACCCAATCCTGATGATTAGGTGTCAACATTCCCCCCCTTAATCTGAAGGGATGTTGGTGAGTCCAAGCATCGTTTTGAATCGTTCAAGTTTTTCTCTTCCAAGCGCTTTGGTGAAGATGTCTGCAATTTGCTCATTAGTGGAACAATGGCGGAGATGGATTGTTTTGGCCTCAACATGATGTCAAATCAGATGATATTTAGTATTGATGTGCTTCGTTCGATCATGAAATTTTGGGTTCTTGTCCAACTTTATTGCCGAGGTATTGTCAACCATGAGTCGAGTCGATTGTTCTTGTTTTACCTGCAAATCTTCAAGAATTTTCCTGAGCCACACAATTTCTTTTGTTGCCTCAGCTACTGCCACATATTCTGCTTCTGTTGTGGAATCTGCTAGAATTGACTATTTGCGTGATCTCCAGGAGACAGCTCCTGATCCAAGACTCATAGCATAACCTGAAGTAGATATCCCAATTTCTTTGTCTCCATCGAAGTCTGAATCAGAGTATCCAATCAAGCTGAAGTCGTCCACCTGTGTATACTTGATTCCAAAGTCTTGAGTTCCCTTCAAGTACCTTAGAACTCTTTTTGTAGTAGACCAATGTCCCTCACAAGGCTTTTGCATAAACCTGGAGAGGATTCCAACAACAAACGAAATGGTTGGTTTGGTAGTAGTTAGGTAGTTGAGACTTCCTACAAGCTGTCTATACTTTGTTGCATCCTCAAATTCTTTTCCTTCAATGGATGTGAGCTTTAAGTTTTGTTCCATTGGAGTAGTAAGAGGATTGCATTCTGTCATGCCAAACCTATTCAACATATCTCCAATGTACTTCTTTTGAGAAAGGAATATGGACCTTGAATGTTGAGTTACTTCAATACCAAGATAGTAATGAACATAGCCAAATCAGTCATTTCGAAACCTTCCTCAATTCCTTCTTTATGGATGCAATGTAGCTTTCATTGTTCCCTGTCATCAAAATATCATCTACATATACCACAAGGTATACAACTGTTTTGCCAACTTTCTTGACAAATAAAGTTGCATCATCAAGATCATAATGTTTGAAATTGATTTTCAGAAGATGCTCAGTTAGTTTTTCATACCAGGCTCGCGGTGCTTGTTTGAGGCCATACAAGGATTTCACAAGTTTGCATACTTTATGTTCATGTCCTTTCACAACAAATCCTTCTGACTGGGACATAAAAACATTCTCTTTTAGATCTCCATTCAAGAAAGTAGTTTTTACATCCATTTGATGGACTTTTGAACCGTTCTGAGCTGCTAGGGCAAAGAGTGTCCAGATCGTAGCCCATTTTGCTGTGGGGGCAAAATTCTCCTCATAATAGACCCCTTCCTTCTATGCAAAACCTTTTGCCACAAGCCTGGCTTTGTGCTTGTCAAGTGAGCCATCAACTTTATACTTGTTCTTGTAGACCCACTTGCAGCCAATTGGTTTGGTTCCTAATGGAGGATCAACCAGCTTCCAAGTGCCATTCTTTATCAGGGCATCATACTCCTTTTGCATCGCTTCTTTCCATTCATCATGAGAAGCAACTTCTTTGAAGGAAGTTGGTTCGAAATCTGTAGACAAATTCAATTCACAATCATAAGAAACATCCATATCAACAGGTGAATCAGAGTCATCTACATCACCTCCATTTTTCCGGTTTGAATTTCTAGTTCATGTCTTTCCAACCTCATCAGGATGAACACTTTCAAGTGTGTTTATCAGCCACTTTAGAGGACCTTTCTCAGATGGTCCAGGCTGCTCCGTTGATTGAGTTGGGACTAAATCAAGATTGAGTCTCCCAATTCTATCAATCACATCACTTAAAGCATCATCCGTTGTTGGAGTTTCATGTGGGGGAGAGAGTTCTTCAGAAGAAGATTCCACATGTTGATCTAGTATAGGAATCCCCCCTTCAAGATGTGGAATCTGATTATCAAATTCTTGAAATGATTTTGTATTTGCAAATCTATCCAAGCGATCAAGTTTCCGCTCAACAACATTGTCAGTTTTGGATGATTTAGGAAAGATTACATCTCTAGATACAACAAACTTTTTATTGACTTCATCATAGAGATGGTATGCTTTGGAGATGTTTGAATACCCCAGGAAGATACACTTACGACTTCTTGCACCAAGTTTGTTTCTATGTACCTTTGGTATCAAGGCATAATAGGTGGAACCAAAGACCCTGAGATGCTTTACTGAAGGAACGTGCCCATACCACATTTCATATGGAGTCTTGTTTCTAATAGCATTAGATGGACATCTATTCTTTATATATACAATACATAGAACTGCATCAACCCAAAACATCAACTTTACATTTTTGAAAAACATCATGGAGCATACCATATTTAAGATTGTCCTATTCATTCTTTCAGCTACACCGTTCTGTTGGGGATTATAAGGCACAGTTGTTTGATGTTTGATCCCATGTTGGCAAAGATAGTTCTCAAATTCATTTGAAGTGTATTATTTTCCATTATCAATGCAAATAGAGCCAATGCAAGAGCAAGAGGATCATTACTTTTCAATTCAAAAGTGAAGAATTTAATCATGAGTTGAACAACTTCAAGTGCAGAATGTGAGTCATAGAGTTCTTTCAGCTTTTGTAAGGCTTCGAAAGCAGTTGAAAATGGCGAAATATGGTGACTCACCTCTTCACTTACAGATGTTGCAATTAATGCATAGGCTTTGTTGTTCTTATTTTCCAAATGGCGAACTCTTTGTCTGAGGTAGGTTGTTCTAGCTCTTTGTCTCCATCTACAATACACACTCCTTTCCACAACTCATTGAAAATGAGGATGTGTTTTATCATCTAGGACCATTCAGGATAGTTCTCCTTGCCAGTAAGAACTATTCCCACAATAGATATGATTGAATTCATACTGTAAAAAAAATTCTGCTCGCAAAAAAAAAATCTGTGTACTGTAAAAATACTTATGCTGGGAAAATGTGCTTCAAAATAATGTAGCCTTATTCTTTCTTCTTGATTTAATATACAAAGATCAAAACTATATTCTATGCATATAGAATATCACCATTTTTTTTTCTATTACAATATGGTTGCAATTCAAGAGAAATATAATAGGCAATATCATCCTGCTAGTACCAAGATACCATAACTTGCATGAAAGCTCAAATCCTATGCTTTACACCTTGACTACATACCTTTTTTTTATATTGAAAATTACATCTCTTTCTTTTTCTGTCTCTTAGTCTTCAATTCTTCTGGGGACGCAAATCAAGAGGCTATAAAAACACTAAAGAAAAAGCAACACGTTTGTTATGATTGCTTGTACATATAAATATATTAGCAGAAGTAATGCGTGCCTGGAGCAGAACAAATAACAGGGATCCGAAATGTCAGCAAATAATCTGTAAGAACGACCTCGCCTAAAGCTATAGCCAATCAAATCAAACCCAAGAGCTACTCCAGTGAACAAAATTTGACTTAGCCAAGGCACTGAAACGTACCCAAATCTCAACGTATAGAAGTTCCAATAAGAAATTAGATGGGATCTATCTGCTCTCTACCATATTCAGCCCCAACATGTTCAACAATAACATTCAAAAATCATGCTACAATCTTAATTCATATATAGATATATCAATGTACCAGCGTTGTATGCAAAATCCACAAAATAAATTGGAGCAGAACTGAGGCGAACTCGGCCATGGATGCTCAGAAGAAACCGGATGTCGAGGCTGGGGCGAAAACCAGCCAACGTTACGGGGTGAGCATTATGTCAAAAACAAAGTCAGCAGTGTTCAGATGTTTATGAAATTCATTGAGATGGAGGGAGTAGCGTGGTGAGGGAGAGAGCAGCGTTCAGATGTTAAAATGCATATGACAGCGGGCCAGCAGCAGATTTTAAAATGCATACAATATCAAAGCCATGTCAGGTGCATGGCTTCATATCCCACAGTAGTCACTGCAATTCCAGCGAAGCAGGCGACTGTTCAGAGGAAATATCAAAACGCATATGTTCAAAAACGTATATGACACTGCCTGGAGCAGGCTTCAGGCAACCAAGCAGAATATAGGCAGGAAACTGACACTAGGAGTTACACAAAAACTAATTTCGGGAGTTGGCTCTGATACCATGTCAGGCCAGGCAGTAACTCCTCCAAATCAATTCACATTTATTCATTCAGGTTGGTCTTTATTATATACATGAGGGAGAGACTGTTCACTTCATCTCCCAATGACTATTCATATTTCTGATTATTTATTTACATCAATTACACTTATTCACCCAATCCTGATGATTAGGTGTCAACAGTTACTAATGGCATAACATTCAGGTGCTAAGGCCTTCAGGCTCCTGCCGGCGGCCTATCTCACTGTGTATTCACTCTCACCCTTGGTTCTTTTGGACTTCCATACCCAAGCGCCACCAATGCCTGAGCCTCGTTCATCGTAACATTTCTCCAGAACACTTTATGAAGGAGTTCTGAAGTTTCAACCTCTTAAATACTTCCCACGTGGCATCAAAAAACACTTAGGTGCTAAGCCCTCTCTCTGCTCTTGGTTCTTTGGACCTCCCTTGACCATGTTCCACTTAACATCGAAAGCTCCTTTCATCGGATTTTTTTCATAAAGCAATTGCATAGGAGTTACGAGAACTCTGACTTCCTATCTACGACCTTTGAGATGACAACATGAGTATGTCATCATTTCCACGTGGCGTCTCCTTAGTGCTGACACTTATCACCTAGATTTTCCCCATTAGGCTACCCAAAATTCTGAATCTGACTGCCACGTGTCCTTAGTACTACCACTTCATGTTGATGTCATCTACCTCGTCAGCTTCTCAGGGGCAATCACCAGCCACCATGTGTCCTACTGGAGGAGAGAGAAAGGGTCTCGTGGTCCTTTGGTTTTGCACCGAATCCCTTTGTATTTCCTCTTCCTCGCAAACCTTGGCGCTTTCAAAGAATTTCAATTTATAAGGACTTGCGAGGTTCTTGGGTTCTGAAATATCTAGGCTTTGAGGCCCCGACCTCCGATATTTTGGCCTCTCGAAATTTCACCTGCCACCCTAGTTCCATGCCATCTTCAGTCCCTATTAATTAAACCGTCCAGGTCCTGATTTTATGATATGTTCTTCTTGCTTTGATTGAATGAACCTCCTTCCGAGGTCCCAATATGCCAGCCTGCTCTAATATTTCGACCTGCTTAGGATTGGCTTTGACAATCAATAACGTTTGATCCCGATGACCATTCATGGACTTCCACATACCACTGGAAATCTCTTTCAAAGAAATTTCCAGTGGAGAGGGTTTGATGTAGGATTTGATCCCATTTTCTACATGAGAAATGGCTGCGAACTTTCTTTTGTTCTTTGCACCTTGGCCCTTCTCTTGTGCCTATAATCCTAGACTCCCAACCAACATAGTCATCATTTTTTGGCTTCTCCAAGAAGCCTGCTACTATGGTGATTTTCTACAGAGAATTGCAGCAACCATGGGACTCCCTCTGAGCTTGACACATCAAGCATATCAATTTTATCCCAATTACCATCACAGCTACGCTAGTGGACATCAAAGCCAACATTTGTTGCCACAAACATCCATGTTAATCTAGTTGACATCAATGCCAACACACTTGTGTGGAGCTGTAACAAGGGTCTTTTTCACCTCTAGTTATCTCACATTTCAAGTCAATCCGGGAGCGTTTTGTTATTGTAAAGGATATCTCAATTTGAGGCTATTTGTCAGGATAATGCTTCGTAGTATAGATCGAAAGAATACAAGAGTAAACGGATGCTAAGCTACGCTAAATTACTTTTGCATAAAGAAATCACACACGCAGCAACTTCGTCGGTCGAGGGTATGGAATTAGTAACCTATCCCCCTAGAAACTGATGAAGGAGTATGGATCATGATCTGGGAGCATTATAGCGTCTGCTGTATCTCACAACAGCCTTGACCCTCCTCTCATGCCACTTCAATAACTGCAAGCGAAAGGAACAGCAAGAAAACAGAATGGAACAGCAACTTCAGAAATGGAACAGCAATAAAAGCAACGGCAGTAAATGGAACGGCAATAAAGAAACTAAGTCTCGCGAGGTCAACACTTCCAATCCTTGGCACACACTTACATACAAAGCGAAAGCAATCGTTTATACAAGTTTGCAGCTTAATCAAATGGAACAGCAAATTATTAAAGACAAGAAACGTCAATCATATACATATCAAATGGAACAGTAAATCATTAAAGACAGGAAATGTCAATCATATGTACACGATCTGCAATAATCACCAATAGTCCATTACCCCAATCACCTGTAGCTGAAATATTCTACTTATGAATTCTGTAATTGATGCAAACAACTCAGATCAACAGTATGCGAAGAATCCTGAAAGTATGATATGAACTTGTTACAGAGATTTATAACAGGAAAGCTACGGATGAATAAGTATGAGACGACATGCAATCATAACAGATTATAAGAAACAAACCACACAAAGCAGAATTGTAATGGTACAATCAGCCAGTGTCCGTTGGAGCCGGGCCCGAAGCTTCCAATGGCGCACCGCCGTAAACTACTTCAGACGCAGGGAGAAATTAACACCAAAGATATTATATTAACGCATCAATGAGAGTACAAAACTAAGTTCAGAGAGACTCAATAGTCTGAGTTCAACTGACAGTAAAATCCGTGAACAGAAAGTTAAAGATACAACATCATTCCCCTAATTTCCAATGCTGCCCCCTTTTTATACAATTAACGGCGGAGTTCTCCAGACGATAAAACGATTGAACGTAGCGATCCCTCAGGATCTTTGCTAAACTGTTAACACCTTCCTTTACTCGGCCTGTATTTCCGAACTGGCAGTCCTTCATCTCGTTCCGGACTGATCTTCCTTGATTTACTCGACCTGGTCTGAACCTTATTTAGAATTGGAGGGACAGCCGTTATCTTCTCATCAAATTCTTGTTTTGCGTTGCGCCTTCCTGCTTTTACCTTTCCCTGCGTAGAGAAGACAACTATTAGTGATTGGATCATTTTGGACTCGTTCTCGTTGCGTTTTCCCTACTTTATAATAAAGAAAAGATTACAACTATTGCTTAAAACATCACTAAATTATTTATTAAAACATACCTTCCCAATGCTCTACACACCCCCCGACTTACTCTGTTTCATGGCCTCATGAAAACGTTATAATTAACATGGAGAGCAGTAAGAGAATAGGCTGGAGAGGGTACTTCATGAGGGGGTCTGCAACCATGATAGGCAACTAGATTATCAAAGAAGTAATGCAACTGATCTGCAGGCATATTATACAAGGCCTGGTACCCCGGTGCAGGGTGCCAGATAATTGGGCTACGGAACCGATATCCTAACCATGATGGTCCAGCTTGCAGAATGCACTGGCCATAAAAGGGCAATCGTTCAGCAGCCAGCTCAAAGTTCTCGTATTTGAAGGGCTCCCTGAGCTGGACGCTTGGGGTGGAAATCCGATAACGGAATTTGGCAGCCTCCAAGGCAGAATCTTTAATAACCAGGAAGTATTCTAAGCTATTTCGGATCAACTCCTCATGCATGGGTCCTAGTAGTTCTATAACGCCAGGGTTTCTCATAAGGCTTTTGTGTGATTGCCATAGGCGAACTGGATCTTGAGGCTCAGCCCTGACCCATAGATCTAGGCTGTGCTCCTGCCTCTGAAAGGCATTGTAAGCCCTGAGCCACTTTAACTGATTGACCCCGAATGAAACAAAGGCTTGCAGCTGTATATCCCCCACAAAGGGACCAAGGTTTAGATCAATTTCCTGCTCAAGCACCATATTGTGCAAATAAAATTCGCATAATAATCGTTGGACCTTAACCCCATAATGTTTGCAACAATCAATGAAATCATTAATAGTATTAATCTGAATGGGGGCACCTGCCCTGACAGCTTTTATTTTCAATCTTAAGTATCTTTCGAGGAGGAATAAAGCATAATTCTTCGCGGGGGCCCTGCAAGTCAAAACATCATCATACAGCGAACATACAGTGTCCAATTGTTTAATAACAGCATCTAGTCGACGTGTTACCTTAGCAACCTTTTCCTGTTCCTTCTGCCATCGTTCAAAAGCCTGACTCTCCGATTGACTCATGTTTCTCAGCTGTTGTTGCAGTTCTTCATGTTTTTCCAGAGGGATCCTTTGTTCCTCTAACTGCTCAGCCCTTTGCTGCAATTCTTCGTATTTTTCTCGAGGAATCCTCTGCTCAACTTCCTGTTGCAGCTCCTCATATTTCTCTAGAGGGATCATTTGTTCCCGTAGCTGTTCAGCCTCCTGTTGGGCCTGTCTTATCTCGCGGCGCAAGGCCTTGGTTTTTGGATCCCTTTCCCATGATTCCTTGGAGGCAGGAAATTTCGCTTGGACCTTCACATTTCGTCGCTTAATTTTCCCTGAAGGTGGTGTCTCAGTGTGAACTGCTCTATTTTCCCCTTCCTTCTTGACATGTATAAAGGGGTACGGTGGTCCCTCTGTGAATGGGATGTCATCTTGTGGCTCAGTTTTAATTGGAACGGCAGTTGGTTTTAATGGGTTGTTTGGAATATCAGCCTGTTCCTCTATGTCAATAGGAACGGCATTCTGGTGCTCTATTCCAGATGGAACAGCATTTTGTTCCTCAGTATTAATTGGAACAGCTGCAGGTTTGCTGGCAGAGTATCGACCTACTAGATGCCTATAGGTTCTTTTCCTTCTCCTCTGACAGAACCCAGCCGTATTTGTCCTTCTTTTTCTTCTTACAGTCCTCCTTATTCTCAAACTGGCTTTCAGACTTCGAATTTTCTGCCGAAGCTGGGCTATAATATTCAGCAATTTCTGCTGTTTTCTTCTCAACTTCGTAATTTCTCTTGCCTCGGCTGTGGGCACATGGGCGGCCCTTAGTTCTGCTCCTCTTTCATCGAGGGTTTCTTCTGTCATTCGGGGAACGTCCTGTTCCCGACAAACATTTTCATCCTCCACGCCATCAGCAGGTGGATCTCCTTCTGGAGTTTTGGGAACGGCTTGTTCCTGATTGGTATTCACATTTTCTTTGTCAACGACAGGGGGGTTTTCTTCCCCTGCCATTCCATCATGCAATTCTTCACGCGTCTCTTCCTCAGAGGGTCCTTCGGGAGGCTCTGCCGGACTGGAGGGTGAAGGATAACCTCTAAGGCTGGCCAAGATGGTGGCCAGCTCTTCTTCCTCCACAGGGGTTTGCGGATGGCTACCCCCCAATTGTTCCATCTCCTTCTCCTGAATTGGTTGCTCAGTAGCTGCCTCTGGATAGCTGGTCTCGGCCGCAGAGTCATCATTCTTATTTCCTTCTTCAGCTTCTACTTCGTTCTCTGTTTGTCCCACGTTTTCCCCAGGTATTTGTTCTGGCGCTGGAGGTTCCTCTATTATTTCAATCGGCTGGTCAATGTTTGGCTGGATTTTTTCTAGCCTACCTCTTATCTTTGCCAACCGAGCTAACTTTCTAGGCCTCTTGGGCTGTTTGGGTGTGCTGGCCACCTGTTCTTCCACCTCCACCTTTCTGCGTTTTCCAAACTGTTCTGGCGTGCCAGAGGAATACCTTCGCTTTAAGGTATCACGTCTTTCTTCGGGCAATTCCTTACGTTTTTCTGCATGTCTAGTTGCTTTAGGGGTACATTTTTGTTTCCCTAGCTTTATGCGTTTCTTCGTTTGCTCGGTTGTGCCCGAGGGTTGCTTAGGTTTTGGCGATTCTCTGGGTTTTTTAGGTGTTTCAGAGGTGCTAGCGGGGTGCTTCGCCTTTGGGGATGGTGATGCTGCTTCCCCTCCAATTGCTGTAATAAGTTCCCGCCAGCTACTCTGCTACTGAGCGAGACTGTATGTCACTATCAGGCGGATTAACCCGTGGTGGCTAACCACTGCGTCTTCATGGTGTGCCTTTTTCAAGCTCCGAGAGGCATCATGCAGCAATGAATTTAACAATGCAGGGAGATTCACAGCACATTTTCCTTTTAACACAGCTAAGAGCTTAAGGTGACGCGGCCTTACCACATCTTTTCGTCCTTCGCAGGTGATGTAGCTCTGTACTACCTTTGCCAGTTCGCTCCAAGGTTCTCCCAGTGTTGCCGACAGCACTCCTTTTCCCTTCATTGTCAGCTTCTGCCCTTCATCTTGGAAGATTTCTACGATCTTTTGCAGTCTTTCTTTCTTTGTCGTCCATATTGGACCTGAGTCTGGTAATCCGGTTACTTCCGCGATTATTTCCTTCGTGACTGCTATCTGCTTCCCACCTACCACTGAGTGTTCTTCCTGCAAATTCTGCAGGAATTCCATGGCCACTATTTCGTTTGATTTGCGCAGGCGGCCAAAATAAGTTAACCACCCTGCCTTTTCTAAGATCTTCCGAGCGGCTTCGGAGACTACGAGCTCGCTCGGCTCGCTTCTGATAGCCTTTCCCCCCATGGTTCTGTTTCAGGGTCTAGATGGAACAGCAATGCAAAGAACGTAATCGCGGCAAAAAAAGAAAAGACACAGAGCATGCATGAATAATTGATCATAAATAACAACTTTTGCAAAAATAGCATTGCCATGCCGTTAACGCATATCGTACCTTCGTATCATATCATTTCCGAATGATGTGTTAACACGTGGCCGACGGAGTAATGAAGTCACCTCCCCCCCGCGCGAAATGATAGGCTGCCTCAGCCGTCAAATAGAAGAAGGCGGTCATCCCGTCACCGAGTCATAATGGAACAGCTTATAAATTTTTGCCATGTTTCAGATTAGACAAAGAAATACCGAGATCGATGCGACAGATAGATCGCGTTTAACATAAGCCTTCGTGATGTGATGCAGAACATAAGGATAGGACGTCTAGCACTCATGGAAAGTCTGAGATAGTCATAGTCAATACCTTTGCCATAATTGGTAATGATAGATGTTCATGTGACGTATCCATTAAGGTGTAAGATATAATTATTACGAGGATAGAAAGAAATATTTAATAAGATCCAAATTGGTGTATATGTTATGACTCCAATACCATTAACAGAGCTCTGCTGCCGACCGGTGTTTATAACCGTGGCAGAGTTGTTTATTTCACCCCGGAACCATAGTCCTTTGTGTAGTTTTGAAGAGCAATTCTTGTCAACATGCAGGCCATCATGCTGGCTTGGTAACCAGATAACCATGACGCCATTCACCAGAGAGGCGCGAAACGTGGGCAGGCTGGCTCGTGATGAGACCCCCTGTTCCAAGGTTTGTTTATATAATGAACCTGTTGGACCATATCCCTGGTGTGGTGGCCATGATGGGAATGCCACTTCGCTTCCAATCTTATGATCATAGTAGGCTGGTTCTTTAATGAAACCCCCTATCCTGCATTTGACAAATAATTTCTTTTGATTTTGCTTTTGCTTTTTTCTTTTGAGATGGACTTTTGATCTTGTATAGTTACACATAAGGGTGGTTCAGCCCTCCTTAAGAGTGGGAATGGCGGAAGAAGTCTTGTTATCCCAATAGGAAGATATAAATTTTCTATTCTTATTTCCAAGTAATAATAAAGAAAATTGTAGGAACGTAACATGATGAAGTTTTCCAACAGGGCAGAGGAGGTGAGACTTATGGCTGAAAAAATGATGAGTGTATGGATCCTTCCTTTGTTGCATCAATACTAGGGCTGTTATAGATAGCGATTTATGATGTGCTGATCTCGATATATCATGCCTTTTATATTTGTTGCATATATAGCTGCTACTTATGGCCTCAGGAAAAGGATGGACAACGCTTTCTTCTTATAGAAAGGACGAGGGCATACTATTTCTTTCTTACAAGGGAGGGTGGGAGGGTTCTTTTGATGCAATGTCCTAAGATAACAAAAGCACTCAAATGCTGCTTGCTAAAAAAAGAACTGAAAAAAAACACACAAATGTTGCTCCTTCTAAAAAGGAATAAAAAAATTCAAAAGTGTTGTTCCTTTTGAAAAGGAACAGCAAAAATTCAAAAGTGTTGTTCCTTTTAAAAAGGAACAGCAAAAACTCAAGGGTGCCGTTCCTTTTGAAAAAGGAACAGCAAAGATTCAAAAGTGTTGTTCCTTTTGAAAAGGAACAGCAAAACATGCAGGTGCTGTTCCTTTTCAAAAGGAACAGCAAAACACACAAGTGTTGTTCCTGTTGAAAAGGAACAGCAAAACACACAAGTGCTGTTCCTGTTGAAAAGGAACAACAAAACACACGAGTGCTGTTCCTTTCGAAAAGGAACAGCAAAAAGTGCTGTTCCTTTTGAAAAGGAACAGCAAAAAAATTCAAGAGTGCTGTTCCTTTTGAAAAGGAACAGCAAAACACGCAAGTGTTGTTCCTTTTGAAAAGGAACAGCAAAACACACAAGTGTTGTTCCTTTTGAAAAGGAACAACAAAACACACAAGTGTTGTTCCTTTTGAAAAGGAACGGCAAAAAGTGTTGTTCCTTTTGAAAAGGAACGGCAAAAAGTGTTGTTCCTTTTGAAAAGGAACAGCAAAAATTCAAGAGTGCTGTTCCTTTTGAAAAGGAACAGCAAAACACGCAAGTGTTGTTCCTTTTGAAAAGGAACAGCGAAAACATGCACTCGAAACATATATACAAAATTTACAATCTTATATACAAAATGTGGTAATAAAGAATGAACTTCTTACCAATCTATAGGGGAGGAAGTTTTTGCTTCCTCTCCCATCATCTTGATGTTAGTATCTTGGCGTAGCTGCAGGCAAAATGATTCCCGAGTGAGCGGTTTGCGATACAGACGAACTCGGTGGCCGTTTACCTTAAATGTATATCCAGATCCATCGATTGTAATCAAAGTAAGGGTCCCATTGTCATGGACTTTTTGAATCTCATATGGTCCCAACCATCGAGTCTGAAGCTTCCCCGGGAAATCCTGAAATCTAGAATCATATAATAGAGCCCAGTCTCCTTCGTGAAATATCTTGTTTTTGATGAGCGCATCATGCCACTTGGCTCGCTGTTGCTGGATGAGTGCTGTATTCTGTAATGCAGCGAGCCTTGTTTCGTCCAACTCATTAATTTGCTGTAATCGATTTTTCTATGCTTCACTTAAATCCAATCCGACTTCTTGGGCAGTTCGCAGGGTTTGGATCTCAAATTCTATAGGAAAAATGGGTTGCTTTCCAAACACTAAGTGATATGGTGAATAGCCGGTGGTACTTCTCCATGTGGTTCGATAAGCCCACAGTGCCTCCGGTAGTCGGGCGGCCCAATCGCGGCGGTGTGAGGCAACAGTTTTGTCAAAATTGACTCTATTATCTTATTACTGTTCTCGACTTGCCCATTTGCCTGCGGATGGTATGGGGTAGTAATTTTGTGGTGGATGTGATGGTTATTGAGTGTTGCAGCTAATTTATGTCCCACAAATTGTGGTCCTCCATCTGTAACCACTTCCCTTGGAAGACCATAACGTACAAACAAATGGAACAAGAACTGTATTACCGACTCCTCTGTAGCTCTGGGTAATGCCTCCGCCTCAACCCATTTGGTAACATATTCAGTTGCCACCAAAATGTAGGTTTTTTGGTTTGATGGGGGGTTGATGGGTCCGACAAAGTCCAGAGCCCAGCGTTCGAAAGGTTCGATCACTAATTGAGGCCGCAAAGGCATTTCGTCTGTTGGGCCAGGTCGTCCTACACGCTGACAACTATCACAGGCCTGGACAAATTTTTTGGCATCTTTAAAAATTGTAGGCCAGTAATATCCCGTTTGTAATACTTTGTGTGCTGTTCTTCGTTCAGCGAAATGTCCTCCACATGGCCCGTCATGGCAGGCTTTCAAGATATCAAAGATTTCGTCTTCTCGAATACATCTTCTGATTTCCATATCTGCGCCTGTGTGAAACAGATAGCCCCCAACCCACGAAAATCGATTGCTTTTCTGGACGATCTGTTTCCGTTCATTGGGAGTTAAATGTTTTGGAAGCTTACCTACTGCAAGATAATTAGCCACATCAGCATACCAGGGAGTCTGAACAGCGACAACAAATAAGTGTTCATCTGGGAATTGGTCCTCAACTGCTGCTGTTTCAACTGATTTTGGTATTCGTGAAAGAAAATCAGCTACAGGGTTCTCCTTCCCTGGTCGGTCTCTGATTGTAATGTCGAATTCCTGCAACAAGATCAACCACCTGATTATTCTTCCATTTGTAACAGGCTTGTTTGCTAAATACCTAATAGCAGAATGGTCTGTATACAAAATAACGGGATAACCTGTAATATAGTGTCTAAATTTATTAATAGCATGTATCACAGCTAAAAATTCTTTTTCAGTGACAGTGTAATTTAATTCAGCCGGAGCCAAATTTTTGCTGATGTAATAGATAGCGTATGGTCTTTTCTCTTCTTCTTGGCCCAAAACTGCACCGATTGCTGTGTCTGAGGCGTCGGTTGAAATTTGGAATGGTAAGTTCCAATTAGGTCCTCTGAGAACTGGAGCTGTAGATAGCAACTTCCTTAATTCTGTGAAGGCTCGATCACATTTTTCTGTCCATAAGAAATCAACATTTCCAGTTAATGCATGTAGAGGTGCGGCAATATGTGAGTAATGTTGTATAAATCGTTTATAATACCCAGAAAAACCAAGAAAACTGCGTACCTCTGTTTGATTAGTGGGGGTTGGGATAAGCATGAGTATTTGAATTTTAGCCGGGTCTACCTGAATGCCAGCTGCTGAGATGTAATGTCCCAGAATGAGTCCTTCTGTCATCATCATGTAACATTTTTCGTGACTCAAGCAAAGCCTGGTAGCGATGCAGTGCTCTAGAACTTTTTCGAGAGTGTCCAGGGCTGGATCAAAGTCATCTCCATATGGTGTGAAATCATCCATATAGACTTCCAATCCATCATTAATTAAATCTGCGAAGATGCTAAGAACAGCCCTTTGGAATGTGGCCGGAGCATTACATAATCCAAAGGGTAAGACTCGGTAGGCGAACGTTCCCCAGGGGCAAGTAAAGGTAGTCTTGTCCTGGTCTTCAGGGGCAATCTGAATCTGGTTATATCCGCTGAAGCCATCCAAGAAAGAAAAAAATTTCTTGCCTGCTAAGGTGTCCAATACCTGGTCTATGAAAGGGAGAGGGAAGTGATCTTTTTGTGTAGCTTTGTTTAATTCTCTGTAATCGACACAGATCCTCCATTTCCCGTTCCTTTTAGGTACTACCACAAGTGGGGAGACCCATTTGTTGTCAGAAATAGGATAAATAAAATTAACGTCTAATAATTTTTGCAGCTCATCTTTTACAACATCTTTTAAATGGGGATTGAGTCTTCTCTGTGGTTGGCAAACAGGTCTTGCATCTTTCTCGATATAGATACGATGTGTACATAGCTGGGGATCAATCCCTTTCATATCGGGATAGTCCCAAGCAAATGCCTCCTGATACTTTCATAGGAGCTGGATGAGTTTGGTCTCTTGCTCTGATGTCAGATTAGCGTTAATATTTAAAGTTTTGCCCGGTTCAATTTGCATTACTTTGCTGTTAGCAACAGAGGTTACAGGTATATTTGGGTCATGGTCATCTTTTAGAGGATCTTCCTCTAATTCGTTATCAAATGCCGCTTTTATCATAAAGCATTGTGTATACGATGTGGATTCTGTTTGATTAATGAATTTATTGATGGCATCATCTTCCGTTTGATCTTTAAAATCTAGCGCTTCCTAGACTGTTAATGGTGGTCTAATATTATCAGTAATATATGAGGCAGGGCGCAGATTGGTCAGTGATATATGAGGTGTGATGCTTGGCTGGGCTGGCGGGTACAAGATTAAATTTTTGATATCCGGCCCTCTGGTTATGGTCATGTTTCCCTGCCGGCATCCAATGTAGGCGTCAGCAGTAGCGAGCCATGGTCTACCTAGAATTAGCGGATGTCCATCTAGTCGGGTTTTTGGATTAATCACTAGAAAATCGATCGGGTATTCCCAAGAGTCCACTGAAACCATGACATCATACAAGGTGCCTTCTGGTCTTATTACTGATCGGTCAGCTAGCTCTAGTAAAGTGGAAGTAGGTTCTATCGATGTGATTCCAAGCTTCTGGCAGGTTGATGTTGTCAGGATATTAATTGCAGCCCCTAGATCTACTAAAACGTTGGTCAGGGTCTGCCCACGGACTTGAACAGTGACAATTGGGTTTCCAGGATCCTCATATTTAATTGGTGTTTCTTTCCCTGATAAGAGGTCGGATAAGGTGCCGACTACCTGGACTCTAGGGTTAGGGGTTATATTTCTTTTTGATTTTCTGCTACACAGGTCTTTTATGGTTTTTGCATATATGGGAATATCCTGTATAGCCTGAAGGAATGGAATTCTTATATACAAGTTTTGGAGTTCTCCCAGAATATCAAAATCCGGATATTGCATTTGTCTCGGAATGGCCAGTCGTTCTGGGAAAGGTGGAGAAGATGTAATTACTTGCTGATGAACCTGGTCTTTACTTACATCTTCTTGTTGTGACGGCTGTTCTATCGGTAACTGGTTTTCAATATGAGCGGTTCTATGTCCCTCAGTTTCTATTATTCGCCCAGATCTCAACTGAAGATCATTGCACTCCTGCAGAGCAGATTCAATCTCGGAAGATTCTATAATTTGAAGAGATTGAACTGGTCGATTATTTGGGTTAGGGTTGGGTTGGGCTGGGAGCTGCGGTCTTAGGTTGGGCTGGGGATTTTGTTGCAAGGCTGGCAGAGTTGGTTGAGGGAGCGGAATTGATCCTGGTGTTTGATATGTCGATCTTGGCCAGTTGCTCTGCCAGGGTGAACTTTGCGAAGTGGAAGGGGTCCACTGCGGAGGATATGAATTATTTGGCCAACATGGCGGAGGATAAGGAAAGTTTGGCCAACCAGCTTGGTTCATCCAAGGGTTCGGAGTAGGAAACATTTGAGGCGACCAATTTGGAAACGGGTGCTGAGACTGATTTTGCCACATATTCTGTTGCTGAGCATTAAATTGCGGAGATTGAAAAGAAGAGGAGGGATCTTGAAACATACCAGATTGCCTAGGCTGCCATTGACGACGCTGGTTAATAAAATATGCTGATTCTGGTTCCTCTTCTGCTTCTTTGTACACCGCCTTCAAACCAGGAAGCGAGGGACAACTTTCAGTCGGATGATCCTTGGTGCAAATAGCACATATTTGAACTGTATCGAGCGGGCATTCTTTCTGGCTATGTTTCTTTCTACACCGAGGGCAGAAAATTGCCAGATTTTGTTCCGCCTCTGCTTGCTTCTGTTTAGCCTGCACAATATCAAGTTGTGTAGTTAATGTCCCCATGATATCAGTTTTAAAATTCTCTAGCAGATTTCCAAGTTCCACTCGTGATACTCCTTCTATTGATGTTCTATTGTCTCTAGTGAAGCGATCATATTCTGCTGGTTTGATCCTTGTGCTGCCTCTTGAGCTCCTGATACACAGATTAATGATGTCAGCAAAATTTTCCTGATAAATGTCTCCTTTTCCCATAATATTCAACGTTTCAATCCATTGCTCTTTCATACCTCTAATCAATGCAGTTTTCAACACGTTATCGGGCAGAGGTAACGATGCATAGGGAGATATTTGCAAGTTATATTGGAAACGTTCTACATATTCTTCTAAAGTTTCGTTTGGTTTGGCTGACATTTGAAAGATTTCATCCTTTAGTTCTCTTGATCTACAGTAATCCTGATATTTTTTTAAGAAGGCCACTTTCATTTCTTCCCAATTGTTTATGACTCCACCACCTAAACCCATGAACCATCTCAGAGCTGCTCCCTTCAAAGTAGAGGGAAACAGCTTTAGCTTCTGGGGGTCGGTGGTGTAATCGTATCCCCTGCATAACACATCAAATTCGAATAAAAACGCATCAGGGTCTTCTGATGTGAGTCCATGAAACGTCGGGATATGTTGAAGCGGAATTGCCTTCATCGGTGCATTCACAACGGAATCCACTATGGGATATTGCAAAGTAGAGGTTTGGGTATTTGGCTGATTCTGCGCCATGGAATCAAATATATGCCAGTAATCTTCAGGAATTTCTAAGAGAGTAATCCTTGGTTGAGGAGGGGTAATCTTAGCGGGAACTGTTTTTACAGCACTCCCTTTATCAGGGATAATGATGGCCCCTACTGTCTGAGGTGAATGAATTCCTTCAACGAGGATTTTTGCAGCGCTTCCTTTATCCGGACTGTTTAAAGGCTGGTTTGGTTCAATAGGAGATCTAGGTTCCTCGATTTCCCCTGTTTCTCCTTCTCCTTCGCAAAGGTTGCTAAAATTTCCTTCGTGCACTGGTCCAAGAGTCGAATTGTCAGGTTCTTGAAAGTCCTGCTCCTCTGTCTGACTGTGCACCTCAGCAAAGGCTTCAGATGGTGATTCTGAGGCCTGAAGGGAACTAGCAGGTTGTTTAGAGTTTACTTTCCTATAACCTACTGATTGCTGAGATTCGGCTTTCTTATAAATTTCATCTATAAAGGTCTTTTGTCCAAGGGTCGCCGACCCCTTGGCTTTTTCGATTTTGGATGGAGGCTTTTGATTCTTTTCTGGCTTTTTCTGCTTAGTCATGCACTCCAATTAAATTACTAAATCAATTCTGCTAGGAAAGCGAACGGTGGAGCAGGGCTTTTACATGCTCCGCACGCAGGTTCTTACCTTCCATTTTTAAAATCCAGTTCTCCCCTAATAGATTCGCACACTACCCTGTTAAAAGACAAATGGCTATACCCTTCCCCGGCAACGGCGCCAAAATGTGGAGCTGTAACAAGGGTCTTTTTCACCTCTAGTTATCTCACATTACAAGTCAATCCGGGAGCGTTTTGTTATTGTAAAGGATATCTCAATTTGAGGCTATTTGTCAGGATAATGCTTCGTAGTATAGATCGAAAGAATACAAGAGTAAACGGATGCTAAGCTACGCTAAATTACTTTTGCATAAAGAAATCACACACGCAGCAACTTCGTCGGTCGAGGGTATGGAATTAGTAACCTATCCCCCTAGAAACTGATGAAGGAGTATGGATCATGATCTGGGAGCATTATAGCGTCTGCTGTATCTCACAACAGCCTTGACCCTCCTCTCATGCCACTTCAATAACTGCAAGCGAAAGGAACAGCAAGAAAACAGAATGGAACAGCAACTTTAGAAATGGAACAGCAATAAAAGGAATGGCAGTAAATGGAACGGCAGTAAAGAAACTAAGTCTCGCGAGGTCAACACTTCCAATCCTTGGCACACACTTACATACAAAGGGAAAGCAATCGTTTATACAAGTTTGCAGCTTAATCAAATGGAACAGCAAATTATTAAAGACAGGAAACGTCAATCATATACATATCAAATGGAACAGTAAATCATTAAAGACAGGAAACGTCAATCATATGTACATGATCTGCAATAATCACCAATAGTCCATTACCCCAATCACCTGTAGCTGAAATATTCTACTTATGAATTCTGTAATTGATGCAAACAACTCAGATCAACAGTATGCGAAGAATCCTGAAAGTATGATATGAACTTGTTACAGAGATTTATAACAGGAAAGCTACAGATGAATAAGTATGAGACGACATGCAATCATAACAGATTATAAGAAACAAACCACACAAAGCAGAATTGTAATGGTATAATCAGCCAGTGTCCGTTGGAGCCGGGCCCGAAGCTTCCAATGGCGCACCGCCGTAAACTACTTCAGACGCAGGGAGAAATTAACACCAAAGATATTATATTAACGCATCAATGAGAGTACAAAACTAAGTTCAGAGAGACTCAATAGTCTGAGTTCAACTGACAGTAAAATCCGTGAACAGAAAGTTAAAGATACAACATCATTCCCCTAATTTCCAATGCTGCCCCCTTTTTATACAATTAACGGCGGAGTTCTCCAGACGATAAAACGATTGAACGTAGCGATCCCTCAGGATCAAAGATCCTGAGTGATCCACTAAACTGTTAACGCCTTCCTTTACTCGGCCTGTATTTCCGAACTGGCAGTCCTTCATCTCGTTCCGGACTGATCTTCCTTGATTTACTCGACCTGGTCTGAACCTTATTTAGAATTGGAGGGACAGCCGTTATCTTCTCATCAAATTCTTGTTTTGCGTTGCGCCTTCCTGCTTTTACCTTTCCCTGCGTAGAGAAGACAACTATTAGTGATTGGATCATTTTGGACTCGTTCTCGTTGTGTTTTCCCTACTTTATAATAAAGAAAAGATTACAACTATTGCTTAAAACATCACTAAATTATTTATTAAAACATACCTTCCCAATGCTCTACAACTTGCAGCCACTAGCCATACAGACAATGCCAACTGTCCAACGTTCTACACTAATGCGCATATGATATTCTCATATACATTCAAGCTTCTTTCAACCTGGTTGCTTGAATCAACAGTCATAAGATTATTCTTCCTATTATCTTTTTTTTTGTTCTTCAAGTTAAGTTCTATATGCAACTTCAAACACTTCTCCTCTGTATGACCGTCAATGTTACAGTGGTTATATTGGTTATTGGGATCTTTACACTGGTTTGCTCTGGCTTCCATTTTTTTTTATCTTTTCCCCCTTTCCACTTTTTCTTCTCCTTCTTAGAAGCATCCAAGTGCTCCTTCTACTTCAGTCCACTTAATTTCCCTTTCTTCAGGTCTATGTTCTTCAAGTATTATACATGTACACAAGTCTCATCCATAGTTCTAGGCTTGAATATCATCACTTGCTTCTGCAAATAGTTGTGTAAACCTCCTAGATACTTGAGGAGTACATATGGGTTCTTTGGGGAGAGGCCTAGTATTATAGTTATTTATCTAAATTCTATGGTGTACTCATGTACACTCCACCCCTAGTTTTTCCTGAAGTAGTGCCACCAAATCCATTGGTTCTCTACATACCTTATAAGATAAAATTGTGACTTTATGATGGTTTTAAAGTCTTCCTACTTAGTCACTAGAGGATCTCCCTCCAACCTCAAGGTCTTTGTGTGGTTTTCCCACCAAGTTAGGGCATGGCCTTCTAATTCCAACACTACAAGTGAAAACTTCTATTTTTCCTCTATATGATGAACACTGAAATAAAATTCTAATTGTTGCTACCAATGATTTATATTGAAAGCGTCGATCTCACCCTAGTATGGATTGAAATTAATCTTTCATTCCATTTTGAACAAGGACCATGATCAATGGTTCACCACACTTGAACTGGGTTTATGTTTTTGAATCCTTTCTTTGACTCGTTATCTATTTCTTTCTAATATCTTGATCTCCCCTCTGATCATAATTTTACATTAGAACCCCCATCTTCTTTGAATAGGCCAAGCTTATTGGTTAGGTCTACCATGAGGAGATTCATATTACGTTTTATATCTTCAACTTGTCCTTCCAATCACGAAAAATTCTTCTCTGTAGGATCACAAGGGTTATTAACAAATTCGTCAGCCATGATTGGGGTTTTTATGAATTTTAGCTTAACTGATCTAGATCCCTTGCAAATTTCCACAATATAATAAAAAAAACATACCCTAATACCAATATGATCCATAAATTGTGGTGCATATTCCACTGGACTATTCATCACTACATATTTTATAAATTATACTTAAAAATCTAAAATCTACATTATGAGGGTTTATTTCTCTTTAGATTTTTGGGTTTGTAAATTGTTGCTTATTGTGTGTGTGTGAAAATTATAATTATGTATCTCTTTTGCCTCTTATCATCTAATACCTGCTTGTGAGGACACGACAATGGATGAAATAATTTGTGTCATCTAATTCTCGAGGTTGCCAAACAAACATGGCAGATATTTCACCTGCAATGGTTTTTTGAAACCAGTTGTGTGCTTGGAGAAAGTCGGTGATGACCTGAAGGAGGAAGCTCTGGTTCTAGGGTTTAACGAAACTAGTGGTAGAGAGTACCAAGCATCCATGGAGGCACAGGGAGGAGGGAGCTCCACTCCCTCCTACAGTTATATGGTAGCAGACAGAGGAAGAGGAGGGAAAAAGAACAAACCTCCAAAGCCCTGGGAGGTCAAGACAAAAGACACAGAAACTCAGAAGGCGGAAGGTAGCAAAACCAATGCAGATCAAAGTGCCCACGAAGAAGACTATCGGGAGGAAAAATTGGAAGACAAAGGTCAAGGGTCAGATGGGGCCCTATAAACCCAAGACCACAACTAAACCTCGGGTTATTCTGAACGATCCAGCTCTGCAAGTGCACAGAGACCACATGGCTAACTATGCCATCATATGTAAATTTATGGGAATTTGGCCATCCGAGAAAGCGTTGTACACTTGGATAAAATACAACTAGAAACCAAAGGGGGAGTTAAATATTCATCTTGGATCCAAAGGTTTTTTCACTGTGGTGTTTACGAACATGGAAGACAGAGACATAATCTTTGAAGGAGGGCCATGCTTCTTTGTAGCATGGCATTAAAACGGAAATTTCAGAAATTAAAATCCGAAACCCAAAGTTTTAAGCCAAACTGCCTTATTAAATAGTGACACCGCATTTTGTTGGCCAATGAGAGACTTTGACCTCTTATTTGGCCTCTCTTTTCGAGAGGGAGAGGCACATGCTGTATTGAATCTTCAAAATTTCTTTGGTTAAAAAACATTATTTCATTCAAATTTTTGCCGATTGAAATAATGCTAAGATTGTTCCATGCTTACATTTTGAACTTAAATTTTTTACTCAAAAAATTTGTTGTTATTACTACTGTGGTGACACCTCTCGTGTCCTTTCCTTCCCTGTCACACAACGCCACCTAGAGGCACCGCCACCGCTTTGCTTTGCCACTTGGTGATCTGGATTTGTTACACCTCTCGTGTCCTTTCCTTTGTTGTCACTTTGCTGTCACACAGCACCACCGACAGAGACACCGCCACCACTTTGCTTTCCCACTTGGTGATCTAGACTTTCAAGTAGCGAAACAAGCGTGCAGAAAACCTGCAGAAAAGGCTCTACAACTTCCATTAGATACAAAGAAAAAAAATTGCGCAACAAGACTTCCTGTTTCGTATGGCTTTAGGCCTGCCATCATGCATCTCAGAATTCAATCCACACTGTATCGTATTATAACTTACAACATTGGATTAGATCGAAGGAATTCAACATAGAGCATAACCCCTGAATCTAAAAAAGTGCATTCTAACTCACTAGAGGTGGGGGCATCCCGGAGGCTTCGAGGTCTGTAACTGAAGTGTCTTTGCCACTGTCTACAACAGAAGCCAACGTATCCCAATGTTTCGAACAAACACAACTGAACTGTCGTTGCCACTCTCTGCAACAGAAGCCAACGTATCCTGGCAATGTTTCAACAAAAGCAAATCAGTGTATCCCAATGTTTCCACAAAAGAAAGGCCTTGCGGTTGGAGGTATGAGTGCTACAGTGTGATACAAAAGCAGGTCCTTAGACCCTAGGTTTGGGCAAAACTCTGAACCATGTAGAAAAATTGAATGATATTCAGGAAACAGATAACTTACGTAGAGGGTCTTTGTTGTTGATGATACGGAGCCTGCCTTATCGAACACCTTTGTTGTCGCTGGTACAAACCCTGCCTTATCGAACCTGTTTCTAATCTGAAAAACAGTAAAACGAATGGGAAATTTGTGCCAAATCCCGTGGCAGTCATCACATTATTTGGATCCACCTGGAATTGAAGTGTGTCAACACAGTAAAACGAATGGGAAATTTGTGCCAAATCCTGTGGCAGTCATCACATTATTTGGATCCACCTGGAATTGAAGTGTGTCAACATGCATGGTTTGTCCCATTTCATTTAAGGAGTGTTTACATATCCATTATCTTAAATATTATTTTATATTTAATACTAATTAGTAGCTAAAGCGTATTATTGAACATACGATTGTTGAAATAGAAACTAGAGTGAACAATTGCAAAAATAGAAACTCAATATTATGTTGACGCTTTTATAAACATGACCCACTACCTTATTAATTATTTCTCACGAGAAGCGTCTACCTGACAGTTATAACCTTACACAGTTTTTCTTAAAATGCACAATGACCTACAATTTGTCCTTTCGCCTTCCAAACACATGCCATCGGTTATTTACTTTTGCAGACACATGCATGCATTTTCCAAGACAAATGCCATTCCATACGAATCCGTGTTTATTACATGGATTTGTTTTTTTAACTCCCCACATAATCATGGCATTAAAGCAAGAGTCAGGGCATTAACGCAGGAGCCACGACCATCTGATGTTAATTGAGGATGAGAACTTCTAGGGACGTTCACAAATTAATTTGTGATGAATGCAGATAGCGGGGTGGGAGTTACTAAATCTAGAATAGATGGTGGAGCTGGGACTTGAAATTGTCTCTGTTTTTGTTTATTCACAAGGGAGTTGTCTAACGAGGCGGAGGAATTGTCCGGATGGCTAGAAGTGGCCGGAATCCGGGTAAAAAAATTTCAAAAAATCTTGTAGAAGCAGTGCTTGAATCGTGTTTCTGATGGTGGAAATGGATTCAGCACCATCAAAAACTTTTAAGACACCTAAAATTTTGAAGTTTAAGAACTATAACTTGGATTTACAAAAGTCTTTGCCGAATTTTCTCTAAATATAACCAGAATTTCCATAACTTTCTGGGCAACTCCTCCGCCTCGTTAGACAATGAGATTCACAACTAAAAAACTGCCACTTGTCATTGTATTTCAGATGATTTGTAAACATGTTTCTAAATTTCATAAATTAAAGGTTAAGTAAACATGTTTTCCATGTTAAACAAATTGTTTTTAATAAAATCCTATCACACAGTAGCACCCTATCCTCTGCTTACTCTACAACACTCTTCTTCAGTTCAACATTTGGGCCAGTTGCTCTATTTTCACACTCTCTCCTCCACTCTCTTCAACACATAACAACAATCTATATTCCCCATTTACTCAATGGAAATCCTAAGTTTTGTTCCTCTACTGCACTGGGCTCATTCCTCTCTCTATAGACGTCCACTTTTAGAGGGTTGTACTCCTGACATGGCACTCCATTCTTCTGTTGTATCCCTTTTTACGAATTCTACCACTGCATTAAAACATAAGAATGAGCTTCGTTCACTTCACCGTTTCCATGTGTGATTCTCCATGCCAAGAAATTAACCTCAACCCACATGTATACTTCAATGAGACTCCCCATACTTCTTCATGTATCACATAGCTTGATTGTACTTCAGCATGGCTTCTTTGTTCTTCATTTATTTATATAAGGTGCACGGGAAGATCAGGGATGGCTTTCTTTCAACTTTGAGACATGCCTCAATGCTCTTTTATGCACGTCATGGTCCTCGTTGCCTTGACTCGGTGATATTTGACAGTCGCTATTTATTCTATTGACACCAACCTTCTTCCTGCATTTACTCTCCAACTGTCGACCCATTCAACATTCAATATACCTTTTACCGAACTATCGAAGCCTTAACATATCATAACTTTATTAAGTGAGACGTTACGATATCATAGATTTTGATGCCTTTAGCCCCTTATTATGTCGATGCTTAGCCTCTTTTCTGCCATAGGACCACTACATGTGACATGTGGCTTCATTCTCCTTTGTATCAAAATATCAGAGCTCTCATATCTGGTAACTTTTATTAAAAAGATGTTACGAAATTGAAAGACTTTGATCTTCCTTTGGCCCCTTTTGCTTAGCCTTTATTGTTCCTCCACCATGGAACTGGGAGTTGTGACCAATAGCTTCATATACCACTTTAGTGTTATATCAGATCCCCTGCATATCATAACTTTTATTGAAAATACCTTATGAAAATCATAAAGTCCCCATTGGCTTTTAACTCTCTCTGCTTAGCCCTTTATCGCATTTCCTCCATAGGACCAGGTGTCATTACCGATGGCATAACATTCAAGTGCTAAGGCCTTCAGGCTCCTACTCGGGGCCTATCTCACTATTTATTCACTCTCACCCTTGGTTCTTTTGGACTTCCATACCCAAGCACCACCAACGTCTGAGCCCCTTTCATTGTAAGTTTTCTCCAAAACAATTTACGGAGGAGTTCCAAAGTTTCAACCTCTGAAATACTTCCCACATGGCATCACAAAATACTTAGGTGCTAAGCCCTCTCTCTGCTCTTGGTTATTTGGACCTCCCTTGACCATGTTCCACTTAACATCGGAAGCTCCTTTCATCGTATTTTTTTCATAAAAAAATTGCACAGGAGATACGAGAACTATGACTTCCTATCTATGACCTCTGAGATGACGACATGCGTATGTCATCATTGCCACATGGTGTCTCCTTAGTGGTGACACCTATCACCTGGATTTTCCTCATTAGGCTATCCAAAATTCTGAATCTGACTGCCATGTTTCCTCGATACTACCACTTCATGTTGATGTCATCTACCTCGTCAGCTTCTTAGGCGCAATCACCATCCGCCATGTGTCCTACTAGAGGAGAGAGAAAGGGTCCCGTGGTCCTTTGGTTTTGCACCGAATCCCTTTGTATTTCCTCTTCCTCGCAAACCTCGGCGCTTTCAAAGAATTTCGATTTATAAGGACTTGCAAGGTTCCTAGGTTCTGAAATATCTAGGCTTTGAGGTCCCGACCTCCAATATTTCGACCTCTCGAAATTTCACCTGATGCCCTAGTTCCATGCCATCTTTAGTCCCTATTAATTAAACCATTGAGGTCCTGATCTTATGATATGTTATTCTTGCTCTAATTGACTAAACCTCCTTCCGAGGTCCCAATATGCCAGCCTGCTCTGATATTTCGACTTGCTTAGGACTAACTTCGACAGTCAATAACGTTTGATCCTGATGACCATTCATGGACTTCCACATACCATTGGAAATCTCTTTCAAAGAAATTTCCAGTGGAGAGGGTCTGATGTAGGCTTTGATCCCATTTTCTACATGATAAATGGTTGCAAACTTTCTTTTTTTCTTTGCACCTTGGCCCTTCTCTTGTGCCTAGAATCCTAGACTCCCAACCATCATAGTCATCATTTTATGGCTTCTCCAAGAAGCCTGCTACTATGATGATTCTCTATAGAGAATTGCAGCAACCATGGGACTCCCCCTGAGCTTGACACATCAGGCATATCAATGTTATCCCAATTAACGTCACAGCTACGCTAGTGGACATCAAAGCCAACATTTGTTGCCACAAACATCCATGTTAATCTAGTTGACATCAATGCCAACACACTTGCAACCACTAGCCATCCAGACAATGCCAACTGTCCAACATTCTACACTAATGTGCATACGATATTCTCATATAAATTCAAGCTTCTTTCAACCTGGTTTCTTGAATCAATGGTCATGATATTATTCTTCCTATTATCTTTTTTTTTTTGTTCTTCGAGTTAAGTTCTGTATGAAACTTCAAACACTTCTCCTTTGTATGACTGTCAATGTTACAGTGGTTATATTGGTTATTGGGATCTTTACACTGGTTTGCTTTGGCTTCCATTTTTTTTATCTTTTCCCCCTTTCCACTTTTTCTTCTCCTTCTACTTCAGTCCACTTGATTTCCCTTTCTTCAGGCCTATGTTCTTCAAGTATTATACATGTACACAAGTCTCATCCATAGTTCTAGGATTGAATATCATCACTTGCTTCTGCAAATAGTTGTGTAGACCTCCTAGATACTTGAGGAGTACATATGGGTTCATTGGGGAGAGACCCAGTATTATAGTCATTTATCTAAATTCTATGGTGTACTCATGTACACTCTACCCCTAGTTTTTCCTGAAGTAGTGCCGCCAAATCCATTGGTCCTCTACATACCTTATAAGATAAAATTGTGACTTTATGATGGTTTTAAAGTCTTCCTTTAGAGGATCTCCCTCCAACCTCAAGGTCTTTGTGTGGTTTTCCCACCAAGTTAGGGCATGGCCTTCTAATTCCAACACTGCAAGTAAAAACTTCTATTTTTCTTCTATATGATGGACACTGAAATAAACTTCTAATTGTTGCTACCAATGATTTATATTGAAAGCGTCGATCTCACCCTAGTATGGATTGAAATTAATCTTTCATTCCATTTTGAACAGGGACCATGATCAACGGTTCACGACACTTGAACTAGGTTTATGTTTTTTGAATCCTTTCTTCGACTCGTTATCTATTTCTTTCTACAATCTTGATCTCCCCTCTGATCAGAATTTTACATTAGAACCCCCATCTTCTTTGAATACGCTGAGCTTATTGGTCAGGTCCGCCATGAGGAGATTCATATTACGTTTTATATCTTCAACTTTTCCTTCCAATCACAAAAAATTCTTCTCTATAGGATCACAAGGGTTATTCACAAATTCGTCAGCCATGACTGGGGTTTTTATGAATTTTAGCTTAGCTGATCTAGATCCCTTGCAAATTTCCACAATATAATCAAAAAAACATACCCTAATACCAATATGATCCATAAATTGTGGTGCATATTCCACTGGACTATTCATCACTACATATTTTATAAATTATACTTAAAAATATAAAATCTACATTATGAGGGTTTATTTCTCTTTAGATTTTTGGGTTTGTAAATTGTTGTTTATTGTGTGTGTATGAAAATTATAATTATGTAGAAAATAGAGAACAATTTAATAAAAACTCACAAACCACGATTGGCACAAGATATAACCTGGGAAACCCTTTTGAGAGAAAACCTAGCCAAAAGGTGAAGTTGTTCTACTCTCCTTCTCTATATATAAAAATGGTTTCGAGTACCAAGAAGTAAGGCATGTGGTCCATGGGCTACTACAATGCAAAAATCCTATATGTGCGCTCTTTCACTATCCCTCTTGGCTACTCTACTCGTTTATGGAACAAAATTCCTTTAAAAAGAATGGAACCCATTTTCCTCCCAGTGGCCCAATTATAACACAACCAAATAACCTATTATTGGTTAGGTTTGACTCCTTCAACTCTTAACTAGAGTTACAATCTTGACTCTTCTAGAACCTTCTTTATCATGATCACATGGCTAGACCCTTCTCCATGAATAATGCGGATCGACATGGCATCCTCTCAAATTATGGTGAACAAACTAGGAAGGTCAATTTCCAAGTGGCATAAATTTTGCATACAAACTCTAATTAAGGCGATTCTTGTGTCGTGATTGAGGTAATTCTTGTGCCGTTGGAAAGGTATTTGTGCATAGAATAGGAAAAAAAGTGTGGCAATGAAACGACAAATCTTTACCCCCAAAAAATATAGTTTGATGCCTCAAAATACGCTCGGAAGGTTTCAAACCTCAATTTGTCAAACTAGGTCCCATTGGTAAAAATGGTCTTGCGAGTTGATTCCTCCACCTTTTCCACTCTGAAAGCATCCAGATGGATGACAAACAATATAATGATCCAATCTAGATCATTCTAGGTAGATGCAAGAGCAACATCTACTTCAATAGGAATCATATTTATTGAAATCAAGTCTCGAGGTCAGAAACAAGTCAATTAATAAAAATAATGCTCATAGCACATCTCACTATGAGGTAGATACAGTAGCACCATCCATTGAGTATCAATCCTAGGCTAGTAATGAAAAAGCTCCCACTAATTAAAACTATGAGTCACTACCATATGATGATTTATTCATATACTAGCACAACCATATAAATTAAATGGATGATCAACTTTGATAGGCATCAATTCATAATAGGCATCAAACACTTACCTCATGATGCATCTCAAATTACCATGATTAAAAAATGATTCATCTACGAAGGCGAAGGAATTGCCCAGATGGTTAAAAGTGGTTGGAATTCGGGGGAAAAAATTTCAAAAAATCTTGAAGAGACAATGTTTGAATAATGTTTTTGATGGTGGAAATGAATTGAGCATGATCAAAAACTTCTAGGACACCTAAAATCTTGAAGTTTGACATTTGTAACTTAGATTTACAAAATGCCCTGTCTGATATTATCAAAATATGACCGGAATTTCCATAACTTTACGAGCAAAAAACTCTCGTTAAACTACGACATTAAAAATCCATAAAACTACACTAAATTATAACTTTATCTTAAATTATTATAATTATTATTTATAAAAATTATTACTATGAATTAAACATATACACAATTAAAAAACATGTAACAAACAAAACTTAATAAACCAACAATAAATAATAATCAAAATTCAATAACAACATATTTACTCATTTTTAAAACTAATATTTATATATTGAAAAACGCTTTAAAAAAACACAATACTTTTAAAGTAAATATCAAACTTTTTTTTAATGTAATAACTATTAAAATATTTTATAAAAATTAAATACCTATCATTCATATGATATAATAATTAGTATGTCACTTTCTTTCTGTAAGCAGTGATATACACTGATCGTATAATCATTTTTATGTCACTTTCGTTAGTGAGTGATATATAGTGATCGATGTTGGGGAATTAATTTGATCGTATATAAATATTTTTCGTTTTTTTTAGTACATAATATTTTTAACACTTAATCTAATGAGGTTTAGAAAGTTATGGAAATTCTAGTTATATTTGGAGAAAATTAGCAAGAATTTTTGTAAATTCAAATTATAGTTGTTAAGTTTCAAAATTTTAAGTGTCGTCAATATTTTTGATGGTGTTGAATCTATTTCCACCATCAAAAATATGATTCAAACGCTACTTCTACAAAAAAAATTGGAATTTTTTAACCTAAATTCCGACCACTTTTGACCATCGAGACAATTCCTCCAGTTGGACAACTCCGATTTTTAACATATACGTAATGTTTACGACTCTCTGTGCGGTGATGTGAGGTGACGTCAGCTGGCCGCCACCACCGGGGCTCTAAGCCCCATGCGCGAATGGTGAATGTTGAGAGATGCAGTGCACTGCACCACATGAATTTTATCACTGGTTTTCGGACATATTGCGTAAGTTGTTTTGTTAATAATGTCAATATTAATAAGGACAGCGAACCAGTAAGCAGTGGGACCTTCGTTGACGTGGAATGCAATATTCTTCCTCGGTTATTGGCAAGGCACACTGTATAATAACATAAGGAAAAAAATGTTGGAATAATCGAATATTTTCATAAATAGAATATTGAAAATTTTATCTTAATAGAGATGATAATTAAGTTTGAACAATAAAATATAATATTTTAAAGAAAGTAGATAGAAAACCTATCTCTAACTGAGTTTGATAATTAAGTTTGAACAATAAAATATAATATTTTAAAGAAAGTAGATAGAAAATCTCCTAACATTTGAGTTTGCCTAAAGGTTAGGTAGGGACTATAACATTTGAGTTTGTCTAAAGGTTATGTAGGGACTATAGTAATCGATATGCTTTATTATTCTTATTGTCACAAACATTAAAACAGAAATTTGAGAAATTAAAATAGAAATTTCAGAAATTAAAATCGGAAATCCAAAGTTTTAAGTCAAACACTTTTTCTCTGCTTTATTAAATAGTGACACCGCATTTTGTTGGCCAGTTTGCCTAAAGGTTATGTAGGGACTATAGTAATCAATATGCTTTGTTATTCGTATTGTCACAAACAATAAAACAGAAAGTTCAGAAATTAAAATAGAAATTTCAGAAATTAAAATCGGAAACCCAAAGTTTTAACCCAAACACTTTTTCTCTGCTTTATTAAATAGTGACACCGCATTTTATTGGCCATTTTGTTGGCCAATGAGAGACTTTGACATCTTATTTGGCCTCTTTTTCAGAAAGAGACTGTTGGAAGAATCACTGCACCTCTATAGAATCAGTAATTTCCACCCTGGGGATCCTAGTTACTAGCTTGTTTATTGTTTTGCAGATCTAGATCTGTGTATCTCAAAAATCTTACATGGTATCAAAGCTTGGACCCAGGTTCGATTCCCCCAAGTTGCGTTTGAGGGGAGTGTTGGAAGAATCGCCACACCTCTATAGAATTCGTAATTTCCACCCTGGAGATCCTAGTTACTAGCTTGTTTATTGTTTTACAGATCTAGATCTGTGTATCTCAAAAATCTTACAGGGACTTTCATTATTTGACCCATCTTATTTAACATCGATGAGAGGAAGAAGCTCTATTGAATCTTTAAAATTTCTTTCGTTAAAAAACATTATTTCATTCAAATTTTTGCCGATTGAAATAATGTTAAGATTGTTCCATGGTTACATTTTGAACTTAAATTTTGTACTCAAAAAATTGTTGTTATTACCACTGTGTTGACACCTCTCGTGTCATCTCCTTTACTGCTATGTTCACACCTCTAGTGTCCTTTCCTTCGCTGTCACACAACACCACCGATAGAGGCCCCGCCACCACTTTGCTTTGCCACTTGGTGATCTGGATTTGTTACGCCTCTCGTGTCTCGTGTCCTTTCATTTGATGTCACTTCGCTGTCACACATCACCACCGACAGAGGCACCGCCATCGCTTTTCTTTGCCACCGCTTTGCTTTGCCACTTGGTGATTTGGATTTGTTACAGGCTTTAGGTCTGCCATCATGCATCTCAGAATTCAATCCACACTGTATCGTATTATAACTTACAACATTGGATCAGATGGAAGGACTTCAACATAGAGCATAAACCCTGAATCTAAAAAAGTGCATGCTAACTTACTGGAGGTGGGCGCATCCCGGAGGCTTCGAGGTCTGCAACTGAAGCGTCTTTGCCACTGTCTGCAACAGAAGCCAGCATATCCCAATGTTTCAACAAACACAACTGAAGTGTCTTTGCCACTCTCTGCAATAGAAGCCAACGTATCCCAATGTTTCAACAAAAGCAAGCCAGCGTATCCCAATGTTTCCACAAAAGCAGGGCCTTGCGGTTGGAGGTAGGAGTGCCACACTGTGATACAAAAGCAAGGCCTTAGGCCCGAGGTTTGGGCAAGCCTCTGAACCACGTAGAAAAATTGAATGATATTCATGAAACAGATAACTTACGTAGAGGGTCTTTGTTGTTGATGGTACGAAGCCTGCCTTATCGAACACCTTTGTTGTTGCTGGTACGGACCCTGCCTTATCGAATCTGTTTCTAATCTGAAAAACAGTAAAATGAATAGAAGAAAAGACTAACGGAAAATTTGTGCCAAATCCCGTGGCAGTCATCACATTATTTGGATCCACATGGAATTGAAGTTGGGGATTGGACATTTCCGCTTCCTTTCTTTAGAGGGAAAAGAGACGAAGGGAGAAATACAGGGGGCTGCCGAACAGCAGGCATCAGAGCTAGCCCTTTGTAAGGAATCGGGAATCTATGTAGTGCGAGTTCAATAAGAATCTCTCTCTTAGTCCTTTATATTAACCCTTCCCTTTCTATAACGACTATTTCTATCCAGTGGAATTATTTATGGCTTTTTCTTCAGAATAGGATCTCTAAGCTTGTGCTTGTGCTTGCCCTCAAAGGCAGGGCCTTCTCATAGCGGAAGAGAATTGATTTTAAACCTTGAATGTCGTCTGGTTATCAATCAAGGGAAGATTGATTATCCAGGGTTTGACAATATTTTCTTTTGCAGGGCTACACAAGTTATCCGACGATACCGTGATGTAAAAGTTGTGACCGATAATGGAAAATTATTTGTATTTGATTTTCTCATCATTGCTCTTCCTCTTGGTGTTCTAAAAGGAAAAGAAGTGCACTTGTTCCTAGGTTATTGAAAATTTGAGTTTGTCTTTGAAAGGTGCTTCGAGGGAATTAGGAGTGACGATAATTTTACTGTTGTTCTTTTTCAAAACTATTGCAGTTTTGTTAATAGGGCCATAAAAAAGGGAAGGTAAATAACGAGAACTATATCTTGAAGAGGCTTAGGAGGAAAATATTTAGGCTTATCCAGTTTCTTTAAAGTTTCCTAATATTAGTGAAACAATACCCATTTGTTTTTTCGACACTTTGGGCAACTTGTTTAAGATGATTTTTATCAATATTTGGGCAACTTGTTTAAGATGATGTTTATCAATATTTGATAACTTACTCTGTTGATCAAAGTAGTGCTTAAAACAACATATTTATAGGAAAGAAGGTGTTAGATGATGTTTATCAATATTTGGGGTGTTAGATGATGTTTATCAATATTTGATAACTCACTATGTTGATCAAAGTAGTGCTTAAAACAACATACAACATATTTATAGGAAAGAAGGTGTTGAAAAGAAGGTGTTGAAAGCCAACATGGAGATCCATGTTAAGGTGTTGAAAGCCAACATGGAGATCCATGTTAATTTTATTTTTGTAGATTTAAATAAGAGGGATCCATTCAATTTTTTTGGCACCTAAGAACTTAAAAACTGGAAGAGGGGAGCTTATTACATTCAAAAGAACTATGTTTGAAAAGGCTATAAGAATGCATGCAGAATTAATTGACCATGAGATGTTTTCTCCAAAGTAACTTTAGATTGATAAAAGAGCTGCAACTTTCCTATACAATGAAGCTTACAAAATCTCAAACAATGCTTCCAATTGCATATTCCTATACAATGAAGCTTACAAAATCTCAAACAATGCTTCCAATTGCATATTTCTACAATAGAAAATGCGCTTACGATGCCTATTTCTATCTGTCTAGAGACAAAAGATTGATTATAGATCTTGATTCTACTACTACAAGTATAAACTTTGATAAATTATCTTTAAAAACGAGGCATATAAACAAAACATAATGGATTGTTCAAAAAGGATCCCATCTATATAAGCTTAATACTTTTAAGAATCATCCTAATAAGAAGCAACAACAATAATTTGTTCAATCCCATTTTCTCTATCTTCTCGATTGGGATTTTCTTCCTATTATGAGTGGTGGAAAACTATAAAGAGAGATCCCTTCTACTTCAATGCATTGGCAAATGAAATGTCAAGAACAGTGGGTGTATCTGTAGTGCCAAATGAAATGTCAAGAACAGTGGTTGGGGGTGTATCTGTAGTGCCAAATGAAATGTCAAGAACAGTGGTTGGGATTTTCTTCCTATTATGAGTGGTGGAAAACTATAAAGAGAGATCCCTTCTACTTCAACGCGTTGGCAAATGAAATGTCAAGAAAATGAAATGTCAAGAACAGTGGGTGTATCTGTAGTGCCAAATGAAATGTCAAGAACAGTGGGTGTATCTGTAGTGTTGAGGATTTCGTGGGGCTTCAAATTTCGTGATTCAATTAGGATCTTTCTTTCCATTAAAGCGCTCCAAGTTGCCACCTTCTAATTGTTCGCCTTCTCTCTCTTTTTCGCTTTTTACACATACGATCTCTTTTTCGCTTTTTACACATACGATCTCTAGTCTCACACTTAGGTATGAACAAGCCTCGTGATCTTTATGAAAGGATGCGTATTCCTGTGGATATTTTTTTATTTTTCAGGAATGGTGCATGGGGCTTTGCCATAACTATGTTCCTTCAAGTATTTCCCCATTGTTTACAAGTTAAAATGTTAGCAAATAAAGTAGGATGCCTCATATTTTTTACAAGTTAAAATGTCAGCCAATAAAGTAGGAAGCCTCATATTTGTTACAAGTTAAAATTATTGTCTATGTAGATGCACAATCTGACCCTGGTATACAAGTTGCCCCTTATCTCCAAATTCATAGATGATTTTCCCCCCGTGTGCCCCTTATCTCCAAATTCATAGATGATTTCCCCCCAGTGTACAAGGTTGTTGTTGCTATTTGTTTCTAAGTGGTAAACATCAAAGTTGTAACAATAAAGTGGTAAACATTATCTCCAAATTCATAGATGATTTTCCCCCAGTGTACAAGGTTGTTGTTGCTATTTGTTTCTAAGTGGTAAACATCAAAGTTGTAACAATAAAGTGGTAAACGTCAAAGTTGTAACAATAAAGGAGAAGACATTATTTCCTGATTTTGGAGAAGACATTATTTCCTGATTACGAAAATCAGATTAGCCATAGAGTGATTGTTCCCGATACTTGAATGGGAAAGGACTTACATGTTACTTAAGTTCTTATAAGTGAATTTGGTTGCAAATTTCAATTAACATGCCCTCAATGACATACTATAGGTGAGTATTTTCATTAACTGACTGATTTCTCCCTAAGTTACTATTGTTTGTTAATTGACGAATTTCTCCCTAAGTTACTGTTATATTTAACCGATGCAAAGAAAATTGACGGATTTCTCCCTAAGTTACTGTTATATTTAACCGATGCAAAGAAAATATTGATGAACACCAACACATAATGTAATATTGATGAACACCAACTCATAATACACATTATGTGTGTGGTTGATTTAAAAATGAACACAATGTTTTTTACCAGAGATTTCATAGCCCAAATGGTAATGAATGGATGGAAAAGCAAAAAATGTTTTCAAACACCAACTCATAATCCACATTATGTGCATGGTTGATTTAAAAATGAACACAATGTTTTTGACCAGAGATTTCATAGCCCAAATGGTAATGAATTGATAGAAAGGCAAAAATTGTTTTAATGGTAATCCAAAAAGTAATGAAATAATGGTAATGAAATGATGGAAAGGTAAGAATTGTTTTAATTTACCATAGATAAATTGAATATCAAAAATGAACACAATGTTTTTGAGCAGAGATTTCATAGCCCAAATGGTAATGAATTGATAGAAAGGCAAAAATTGTCTTTATGGTAATCTAAATAGTAATGAAATAATGGTAATGAAATGATGGAAAGGTAAGAATTGTTTTAATTTACCACAGATAAATTGAATATCATTCCTGACCAGTACAGTGACAAGTTATATTACTTAATACAGAACTACTAAACTAAACTAAGCATATCCCCTATCCCAGAGTGGGTAGGTATCCCATCTGCGATATAGACTTGTTATTCTACCGTACGAAGAATATCTTTTACTAGTTATTATAACCTTTTATCAAATATTAATACAATAACTTATACTATTAATACAATAAGCTATGTGCATGTTGTACATTTGGCTAATTTTCTAGAAGAAGAATGTCTTTTAGCAGTTATTACAACCTTTTATCAAATATTAATACAATAACCTATACTATTAATACAATAAGCTATGTGCATGTTGTACATTTCACTAATTTTCTAGTTGGCTTGAATTTCTTGATAGTGATTTGATGCTCGTAAATTAAGAATTTTTGGTATTGAATTTTTGCTTAGATATTGATGCTTCTCGTGGTACATTGAATTTATGTATCTATATATCACATTTATGGTTCAAGAGGGCTTTTTGGTATTGAATTTTTGCTAGAATATCGACATTCCTTTTGGCACTTGAATTTCTGATTTTAGAAACATCTTTATATTTTGTCTGCTATTTCTAAGATGACCTTGTTTGACAAAAGTTTGCTTGTCTCTATTTCTAACATCTACACATGACCTGATATAAATTTAGAATATATCATCTTTTCTCTACTTTCATCAATAGCTAATTTGGTATATTGGTTTACTCCTGCAATTGCTTGCAATATTAACATGGCCTTAAACTGGAAAATGAAAGAGTGATAACTTGGACTTGTCGATAAAAGTGGTAAATTCAAAACATAAAGCCCTAAAATTACCTAAGCGGACCACATAGCCCGTGGTAATTTCTATGGTGCCATTGTTGCTAACCTAAATGCATATTCATATCCCTATGATACAACGATGATACCTGTGCATTTCTACTCCTTGATTTATCAACATTTTTGCTTTGGTGTAATTTATCCTATGCCATTTCGCACTTATTAAGATAGTATATTATATTTTGTCATTTCAGGTGTTTTGAATGAGTTGATTACTTAGAATTGGTATTATTATCCAAAAGCAAAAGCACAATACAGTTTATTTGATATCGTGATGGTACTTTTGAAATCATTGTTTTGCATTTCTAAGTAGTCTTCTAAAGTTAATGCCATCATCAAATTAAATTTTGTTTTTTATTATTATTTATTTTATAGGATTAAAGAGATAAATATAGTTAGATATTTCTGTATATTTTTTTCTCATAGGAAAGAATTGCGTTGATCAATCCTAAAGGCGGCTTACTAGCTAAGCCTAACCCCAAGGGCATCGAGGAGAATTGACCCTGTGACCTCCCGATCGGCGAGATACTTTAACAACTGGGATTCAAGGAGAATTGACCCTGTGACCTCCCGATCGGCGAGGTACTTTAACAACTGGGATTCAACCGATTGAGCTAACCCTTGGGGCTATATATATAATTTGCATTTTATTTTGATTCTTTTAAAATAATTTATTATATATATATATATAATTAAATATATACAGTTTGAGTGGGTTTAATGGTTAAGAGCATAGGGTTGTTTTAAGGGATTACATATTCAAAACTAAAAAGATAAAGTATGTATGTTTTAATAGACTTGGTAATCAAACAGTTGAGTAGAGGTAGGTAGTTATATTATCTAAAATATATAAATACAAATATCAGTTAAATGATATAATATCACATAATCTCATTATATTGATATATCATATATTTGTTAAAATAATTTCACTTTTATGTTAAATATATATATATATATTATATATTATAGTTTGTTTTTATTTTGTATTTTCATTTAAATATTTAATAAAATAAAATTCATTTTAAATTTTTATTATTTTTTTCCTGAAAAAAATATCATAATATCTGTATGTTCAAATAATTTATTTTTTATGTTAAATACATTATATATTATAATTTGTTTTTATTTTATTTTTTAATTTAAATATTTAATAAAATAAAATTTATTTTAAATTTTTATTTTTTATTTTTAATTTTTTGAAAAAAAACATGATATCACATAATCTCATTATTCTCATTATTCTGATAGATCACATGTATGTTAAAATAATTTATGTTAAACATATTATATATTATAATTTGTTTTTACTTTGCATTTTAATTTAAATATTTAATAAAATAATATTTATTTTAAATTTTTATTGAGAAAGAAACATGATATCACATAATCTCATTATATTGATAGATCAAATGTATGTTTGAATAATTTCACTTTTATGTTAAATATATTATATATTATAATTTGTTTATATTTTATATTTTAATTTAAATATTTAATAAAATAAAATTTATTTTAAATTTTTATTGAAAAAGAGACACGCAAATAAATGGTAAGTAAATATGTGGTGGACACGAAAATTATTTCAGTAGGTAAGAATCAAACAAATTATATAAATGGCTTGATTTCGAAAGGGAAGAATTAGTGTGAAGAACAACTCTTAACAAAAGCAATGATTTGTTCTTTGACAACCACAATGGTCACATGAGAGTCGAGACACTTGGATGAAAAGAATATTTTACATTTCTTATTCTCACAACTATTTTTCATGGATAATTTGGAAACCATTTTCGCCACCACTCTTTTCTTTTTATAAATTTTTATAAAAGTATATCATATTAATAAATATGGTTAATATGAATTAATAATATATCAACCATATAAATTTATAAAAAGATACTAGATTAATAAGTATGGTTAATATAAATTAATAGTATATCAATCATATTAATTATTATTAAATGTAAAATAAAAATTTAATATCAATATTGATGAATATATAATTATATTTTTTAAATAAAATAAAAATTCAATATTAAATTTTTTAAATAATATTATAAATATCAAAATTTATTTTAAAACAAAAGAATAAACTAAGAAAAATTTTTCCTATAAAATAAAATTAATGTAATTTATTTCACTTTTCAATTAATGATAATGATGTTGGTGGTGGATAACGTCCGCTGAAACCAAACATTGGTCTATCAAACCTAAAGAAACAAATTATTTATTTTGATTTAAGATTTTATTCCTATGCTCAAAAAGCTTAGAGAGAAGCCTACCGAACTCAATATAAAGAACCATACACTATGCATTGCAAAAAAATATGAGATATTAAAAAACATGCGTAGTCAACTTTTAATATATATATGGTTGGAAAAAATTGTAAATAATAAAAGATTATATATATTCTAATTTTTAATTAAAGTTTTTGTTTATTTCGTATTTTTTTTTCTAATATATTATATTAATTATTTTTAAATGGTAGGGGTTTCGGGTTAAATCACACTCGACTACAACAATTATATTTGACTTGACTAGAGGGATAGGGATAGGGAGAATTAGTTTAGATAATTTATAAGTTAGTTATTTTATTATTAATACTATCAATGAATTGTATTTAATTATTAATTGGAAAGGTTTATTAAAACTAATATAACTTAAATCATTTCAACAATTAATCCTTTGGAGAAAGAATATATTACTATTTAAGATAATATTTATAATTAATTTTATTCAAAGGCTCAAATATTAATATTATATTATTAAAAGTATATGGAATGAATCCATTAATGATTTGTTAGAAGAATAAATAATTTATTTAGTTAATTTAATATTTATAATTAATTTTTATTTTATTTGAAAGCTGAAATATTAGTATAATAACAAAAGTATATGTAATAAATAATTTGTTAGAAGAATAACTAACTTATTTAGTTAATTAACCCAATTTATTTAATAATAACCCTTAATATTATATAAGAAGTAAATGTTTATTAAAAGAAAAACTAATTTTAATTAACTCATTTTATTTAAAGGTATAAATATTCAATATTGTAATTAATGGTATTTGGACTAAATAGTTTACTAGAAGATTAACAAATGAAGTTAGTTAAATAATCTAATCTCTTTAAAAACCTTTAGGAGAACGATTTGTTGATATTTATTAGTAGTTATTGAGAAATAGTTATAATTATATAATAATAATAATAAATAATAGTTATAATGTTAACTAACCAATAATAATAACAATTATTATTATAATAATTAAGTTAATTAAAAAGGAATTATAATATATAATAAAAATTTTCGAATCTACACTTATTACCAAACTAAAAGCGAATTAAATGGGATTACTAAACAAACCATCAAGAAATCGAATAGCGAAGACGAACATACTAAAGGACAACACAAGGGGCGGGGACAAGGGGCGAGCTAAGAAGAAAGGGTAGGGATCCAGCAGCTGCTAATTTTCCAGCCATCATCCCTATTGAGATTAATCGGCCTCTTTTCAATTTCAATGGCCTCCCTAAATTTCCGGTGATGAAAAGGGGCAATCTTGGCAATAACATAGGCCTCCTCAATGCATATGTGATGTTTTGTCTTTTCTGTGTGTTCTGCCAAGGTGGAAGAATGGATCCTCCCATGTTTTATGTCAGTTGAGTTCTCATGAATTCTTTGATTAATGGACCGCCCTGTCTCACCAATGTAGGGGGTCCCACAAGAACAAGGAATAATGTAGACGCCTTTCATGTCCTTGGGGTCAATAGGGTATTTTATTAACCTAAGGGAGTTACGTATGGTGTTAAGGGGTCTAAAGGTAGAGGGAATATCATGCTTCTTAAGGATCCTCGCAATCTTATCAGTGGTCCCTTGGATGAATGGGAGATGAACCCCTGAACACCATACGTAACTCCCTTAGGTCAATAAAAGACCCTATTGACCCCAAGGACATGAATGAGACAGGGCTCTCCATTAATCAAAGAATTCATGAGCACTCAGCTGACATAAAACATGGGAGGATTCGTTCTTCTGCCTTGGTAGAACAGGCAAAAAAGACTAAACATCACATATGCATTGAGGAGGCATGTGTTATTGCCAAGATTACCCCTTTTCATCACCAGAAATTTAGGGAGGCCATTGAAATTGAAAAGAGGCCGATCAATCTCAATAGGGACGATGGCTGGAAAATTAGCAGCTGTTGGATCCCTACCCTTTCTTCTTAGCCCGCCCCTTGTCCCCACCCCTTGTGTTGTCCTTTAGTATGTTCGTCTTCGCTATTCGATTTCTTGACAGTTTGTTTAGTAATCTTATTTAATTCCCTTCTGGTTTGGTAATAAGTGCATATTCGAAATTTTTTATTACATATTATAATTCCCTTTTAATTAACTTAATTATTATTATAATAACTATTATTATTATTGGTTAGTTAACCTTATAACTATTATTTTTTATTATTATTATTATATAATTATAACTATTTCTCAATAACTATTAATAACTATCAACAAATTGTTCTCCTAAAGGTTTTAGAGAGATTAGATTATTTAACTAACTTCATTTGTTAATCTTCTAATAAACCATTTAGTCCAAATAGTATTAATATTACAATATTGAACATTTATACCTTTAAATAAAATGAGTTAATTATAAATATTATCTCATTTCTCCTCGGGGTTATAAGAGAAATGATTAAAAACTAAAATTAGTTTTTCTTTTAATAAACATTTACTTCGTATATAATATTAAGGTTATTATTAAATAAATTGGGTTAATTAACTAAATAAGTTAGTTATTCTTCTAACAAATCATTAATTGTTCATTCCATATACTTTAATAATATAATATTAATATTTGAGTCTTTGAATAAAATTAATTATAAATATTATCTTAAGTTATATTAGTTTTAATAAACCTTTCCAATTAATAACTAAATACAATTCATTGATAGTATTAATAATAAAATAACTAACTTATAAATTATCTAAACTAATTCTCCCTGTTCCTATCCCTCGGTTGAGTCAAGTCAAATATAGTCGTCGTCTCTATCCTTTGGTCTAGTCTAGTCAAATATAGTCGTTTCCTAGTCTATTATAGCCATTTCTAGTCAAATATAGTTGTTGGATGATCTTCTCTCTCTCTATTTAACATGCAACCATGATCTGGTTCTTCAACTTGTCTTAACGATGAACCACACTTGTTGCTTCGAAATGCGTGAACAATTAATTAATAAAGCGGTTTACGCCGAAACCCCTATCATATACTTGTTAAGAATCACAGAAGCCTCAATTCTATAATTATGTTTATCTTTTTAATTGTTTTTATTTTTTATTAAATTTATTATGACAAAAATCACATTATGAAAAGAAAAAACGTAAAAACAATAACATTTATTAATATATTTAAATTAAAATTCTAAAAATCTTATTTTAAAATAAATTTGTCTAAATACTAATATAAATATATAAAATAAATAAACCAATAATTAAATATTCTTTAATATATAAAATTTTATTTTAAATATATAAATAATTTTATTTTAAATATACAAATAGTATCATTATGTAAAACTAAAACTTTGACAATATTTACTTAAAACCAAAATACAAAAACATAAATAATAATTGAACTTTAACTTCCACGTAAACCTAATCATGCAAATGGCATCCTTATCCAACAATATAACTTTGTCAATACTTCTCAACCCAAAAAGGACGCCACATGTTCATATGCCAAGCGTGACATCAGTCAAAGAGGGTGGCTTCTACCATCGTTCTCCTCCTCTCCATATGCTTATGTCTCGACATGACAAGAAGTTAACATAACTATATTTTAAATTTGGTCAATACTATGTTAATATATATAGTAATTTATTATTATATTAATAATAAATTTTATATATATAGATAGATATAATTTTAAAGTTGATGAATATTTTCAGGAGAGTTTGATTGGTAATCGTTACAATATGAAGTTGAAAAGTTTTGGTGTGAAGTTCAATTTTTTTTATTTATCATGTGGTTTATGTATTGGGGTATTTATAGGTTTATCTAGAGGTTATAGTTGTAGTGGTAGAAATCGATTATCTAGAGATTATCATGGTAACACTTGGAATTAATTACCTAGAGATTATAGTGTTAATGGTTAGAATCGACTGTGTGCATGGGTTTTAACCTTGTACATGTGGACGCTTATGGTTTCACTTAGAGGTAATAGTGGTAGTGATTGGAATTGAGCCCGCATGAGTATGAGCCCGACCTAGTTGCCAATTCCTCTAGAAAAAACAAGAAACAAAAACTAACTTTAACATTAATGAACTTTTTAATAATTTTGTATTCTTAATTTTAATGTTATTTGACCTTTACTCTTTAAAAGTATTCATCATAATAATTCTTCAATTTTAATTATATTGATATTTTAAGAAGTGACATTTTTCACTATTTCCAAAAATAATAAAAGTTCATTGTTCAATAAATTTAATTTAAATGTATTTTACTAAGTTTAAATAATATTTTGTTATCCTAATTAGGGTTATCTCGGGTGGTTCAATGGAATGGTTGTTATCTTCCTCAGTCAGGTTCAAATCCCCACTAGTGACATGATAAGTTATAATGCCTTGATAGCCTTGATGGGGAGCCCAGTTGGTTGAAGCCCCCCTGACAAGCCATTGTTCATCTTTCATGAGGCTTGGGTTCAATCCTCCTTAGGTCCATCAGGGACAGGTTCCTATGGTAGAGTCGACTATGTGGGATTTCAATCTGTCTAAAGGTGTTATGTGGAAAAAAAACTATAATGCCTTGATGAATATTGTTGTAATGGCTTCATGTGTATGGCATAGGGAGGATTATTTCTTAAACCCAATGGCAGTGAATCACTCCTAAGATTGTCATCAAGAAGGGCGCCCTCAAGGCATGATGGGGCACTAACTATCAATCAACCCCATCGCCCACAACACATAGAAAAAAAGACGAAAGGGAAGGCCAACTAGCGGTTGTAGATCATGCCATGTCCACCTGTATATTGGACGACGAGGGGAGAGAAAGCAACAACGAAGTCTTCATGCATGAAAGCATGTCGGGACATTCATTTTGTCATGCAAATTTACTCTGTAAAGCCAAAATTGGAGACTCACTTTCAATGCGCTCAACATTCCAAAATGATGTGACTTCCTAACAATATGAGAAGAGCAAAATTTTCATTTCTGCATTGCTTTTATAAGATTCAACAAGATTGTCGCAAGGCAAGTAAAGGAAACAACAACTTAGTCCCTCCTATAATTGCTTTACAAAATGAAGGACCAAGCCCTCCTAGCCTGACCCCTTTGATCACAATCATTATTAACTCCTCTCAAAGCCATGGTCCTCGCGATTCTCCAAGAAAAGGGCATCTCACTCTCTTTTGTTTCAATTACTCCATTCATGATACTACCTAAGTATGTCATAGCTCATCCAATAAGCTATCTAGTTTAAATTCTTTGTTGATTTTTCACAAGGCCATCCAAAGCAATTGTGGGCTACTCTTTTCATGTCCTTATCTTTGTCTTTTACTTGTTATCCTCTATTAGGTCTGCATCCCCTTGAGTACATTGTTTCATTAGAGGAAATTTCAGCCTAAAAGTGGTCTCCTAAGGAAAAATAATAGTTAAAATAATAAAATAAGAGTCATGAATTCTAGAGGGAATTTTATTTTACTTTTTTTAATTGTATTTTTTGATTATCTCCTCATAGGTTTACTCAAATTTCAAGTGTAGACACTAGTTGGATGCATAATTAAATTCTACATCCAACAAGTACCCATTATGCAAATTTTTGAGAAGACTCGCATTGATAAAAATCGAAGATACATTAATAAAATGTGTTCAACATGATTTTTAATGTATCTTCAATTCTTAGCAACGTGCGTCTTCTCAAAAGTATGCATAATGGGTACTCAGGATATAAAATTTAATTATGCATCCAACGAGTGACCACATTTGAAATTTGAGTAAACCTATAAGGAGATGAGCCAAAAATACAATTAAAAAAAAATAGATTTTCTTCTTTTCCCTACAAAATATTTACATATACCTCTTTTGAAATTTAAAATATTTTGATTGGTTTACATATTATGAAATGGAAATTACATGAAAAATTCATGTGCATTTTTAGGCTAAAATTTCCTCTAATGGCTTTTATTCCTACCCTTATTTACGTCTCCCTTTTGCTCTTTTCATTCCAATTTTGGCCTTCCTCTTAGATTATTGCTTTGGTCTTTCCCCAATGTCGAGGGAGAGAACCTGAGTGCGGAAAGGGGGAGGTGATTGAGGCCTACAAGGCAATCCGAGAGCTCGAGCCAAAGCCTGAGCCTTAAGAGAATGATATCGTGAGAATGCCATGATGGTTGTGTAACACGAATTATATGATATTGAATAGGAGCCAGTGGGTGAACGAGTAGAATTATCAAATTCAATTGTCTTAGCTGAGGTGAAGGATTAGGTCCCTAACTTGGGAGCACCACAATCTAGAAAAAATCAATACCTCCACACAGTGGGATTGTATTGGCCTTTTAAGCATTTGTTGGGAAGAGTATTGTTCGACCTCAATGAGAGTGCAGATGACCTCCTCCTTCACATGGAGGAGCTTATCATGGATGGGCAAGTATAGTGTCTGCAAGCAACTCTGCTTAGGGATAGTGAACAACCACCTTCGGCGAGGTATGCACCAGTTGGATGACAATATGGACTTCTTGTAGCTCATTGCCACTACTCGTAAGCCTAGTTTTTGATACAATATATATTTTTTACATATGTTTTTCAGTTTCCTTCTTTTGACATGTCTATCATGGCTTTTAAAGCCCATTTTGTATCCTATGTAATGAGCATGGCTAGCACCAACTCAATCTATGACTCTTTTGGACTAGACAACATGATTCCAAACAAACTTTCTATGTCTAGTTTTTGCTCCTAGCAAACTAGATCTAGTCACGAATTCAATATCCAACATGCTTTGTACATATATATGTCTATAATATAATGTTGTGAATTTAAAAAAACAAAAAAAACAAAAACAAAAACAACAACCTTTATTTACTTATATTTTTATATTAAATATAATATCACTTTATTTTTAATAGAACAAAAATAAATTTAGATAAACATGTATTATATTTAATTTTACAAATATTAAAATTAATCATATCAATAAAATAAAGTAATTAAAAATTAAATAACATATAAAATGATGATATTTTTTTATAAGATTTTTCTTTTAAACTTGTACTAGATTATACAATGAGAACCGCAAAAGTTATCTTTTATTCAAAATTTTATATATTAAACGGATAAATAAATAAATAAATATTAATCAAGACTTCATTATGCAATACTTTATGTTAGAGTGTTCATAAATTCCAAGTATAGTAGAAAATTGAAATCATCAAGCGATATCAATGGTGCCTAAAATAACTATATTCACTGGAGGTGCAAGACCTAGCTTGTTGTAGAATTCCTCCTTAATGGCTAGTGCTTCATGTTCTTCTACCCCAACAAAATATATACGTTGATAATATTTAATAATAAAAACATAAAATTACCTATAAAAAAAAAAAAAAAAAAAACTTTGAAAATAATAAATAGAATGAACAATGATCTTTAAACAGTAAAAAAAGGTTGTTAAAAAAATGACAAAACAAGATTCTCATATAAAGAAAAAATTTGAATAAATAAATACTTATTTTTAAGCTTATAAAGGGAAAAATAAGGGAAAAAATAAGATGGAGAAAGATTCTATTAAAAACAAAAAAATAGTTATTTAAAAAAATAATAGAATGGTATATGAAAAAATAGGAAAGAGAAAGATATGTTCACCCTGTGCATGCAAGAGCATGCGAGGTTTTATCTCACTTTAATTATACAAAGGGTCATCCATAGGAGGTGAAAAGGATGGAAAAACCACCTCTGGTGCATTTAGATAAGGAAAAAGCTAATCGTTTCTGGATATGATGTTTGGTTGGTTTGGTTGGCGTTTTTAGGGATAAAAGGAGGGGATTACCTCATTTATTTTGGACACAAAACTTCCTGGTTCCTATGAGAGTGTCACAGGTTGGCGGAAGGGATAAAACAAACTCAAATGCCAGACGGGTGAAGAAAATATTGGTTCTAAATCCTTGTAGCTTGGCACTCAGAGAGATTGTGGGCTAGGTAGAGCATCTACAGGTTACTACTCAATACTATGGGATTGACTTTATTATTCCTAATACACAAAGGCAACTAGAGCTCACTTGCTCTTGTCATGAAGCGGTCACTCCGGTGTGGGTAATTTTGAAGCTACCTTGTGCTTGTCATTTCTTTATTGGCATTAACCATGGATGGAATTATTTGCGCCCTAAGTCTACAATTGGCTCTAGGTTTTGGTATCGATTTCATCCCCGAGCTTTGTCTTTTTTTTATTATATTTTGGTAGTATGTTTAGCCTTACTCATTCGCTACTGGTGACAGCTCTAAGCGTCGGTATAAGGCTTTGGATTCTTGCCTAGGGTAGCTTCCTAGTTTGGTTAATTTGAGATAGTTTTGGGTTCATACATCTAAGTTGTAGAAATTCATTGGCGAGTATAGCCAGGCCTTGTAAGTCTCAATTGTGTTTGTTTGGCTGCAAGTGGCTTTTCACTACCAAGAATAAGGCCACACCTTTTAGGGTTTATTTCTCCGGCTCTACTCTCTATCTGAGACTGTGGCGTGTAATTTGTCTGTAATTACCTTTCTTTGGTCAGCTCAGTGTGGTTACTTGGTGGGAATTCCGGTCTGACAACATGCATCATCAACACATGTGCAATAGGCATAGGGGGGGAGGTTGAGACCCACAAGGTCATAACCAAGCCCAACAACAATCCCAGGAGGCTACTGAATCTTTTCAATTGATCATCCTCCCGGACACCTACAATGAAATTCAACATTTGAAAATTTTGATAGCTAGAGATAGGAAAGCCTTCTCAGACTCAGATATTCTGTTGGATATTTTTCAGCGAGTCCCTAATCCTGGTCATACTAAGGGAAGGAAAAATCAACATTCTCTTGTGATAAACTTGTATTAGCAAATGAAAACCATGTTGGGTAGGGTTCTTAGTGAGAAATAGGACAAGAATTATATTGTATTCGCAAGACTTGCAGATATGCAACGGTTTCAAAGAAATCAGCAAGTCTATCATGAGAGAACGGATGTCCATCTACCTTTTATCATAATACATATTCCATGTATTACAACTTCATTTTCCCCTTTGGGATCTAGCACTCAGGATCTCTCTCCCACTACATCTTTTGATTCCTAGATTTTGTAATGGTTACTAGCAGTTTTGTGTTTTGGAACTATGTAATAGATACTTTAGTAGTGCTTCAGTGATTACTATTTTTGAGATTTTGGACAAATTATTCTATATGAAAGTGGTCAAAAGCACCTAGTTTCCTGTGGGGAAAGTTGAGACCACCTATCGATAAGACTAGCTAAGATGTATGATAAAATTATGTATTGCTTGATATGTTGATGTGAGGTAATACAAAACAACTTAAAAAATAGTAATAATAATAATAATAATAAAATGAAAAGATAATATATTAAGTTTAAAAGTTTTAAGACAAATAAAAGTAAAAATATTCGAATAAAAATAAAAATAAACTAAATAAAAACGGAAGAGAAAAAAACTAAAGATAAAATAATAATAACAAGTTTCCTCTCTTTTTCAGATCATTAACTTGTGCTTAAATATTAGATATGTTATTTTAAGTCCTTTTTAATAGAAGGAAAATTAATATTTAAAATAAATAAATTATATTATTTTTAATCTATAATTTTAGCCCATGGGACGTAGAATAAATGGTGATAGGGTGTACTGTTAATTCACTCTATGATGTGAAGGTCACTAGTTCGAAACTCCATGGGAAAAAATCCAATCATGTTAAGGGTTGGTGTGGCCCATGCCAAGTGCAATCCTCGATTGATTTTAACGGCTTAGATTCCCCTGGGTCACGGTTTCTCAAGCCAAAGGTTAAGCTTGTAGTCATCTTTGGAATGTTGATAAAGGGTAACTAGGTTTGGTATTCATAATTATCAATGCACTTGTATCATTATGTATTTTATATAAAAAGAAAAAAGAAGAAGAAAAAAGTATTATTATTATTTTATTAGATAAGCATGTTCTTCATACTTCTAGGATTTGTTGAGCCAAAGAGTCAAATTCCTATTTGGACCTATTGTAAATAAAAAGGGAAAATAATTTTTCAAATTGTAATTTGGGTCATAATTGCCTCTCGATGCCAAGTCAACCCTGCCTGTCAAGTTGGCCCTGCCATAGAAGACATGTTTATTCAAACCCTTCTGGATAGTATAAATAGAAGGATAATTGATCACATTTGGACGCACACAATTTCCATGATTAGTTCTGAAATTTCACAGAAGAAAAGGAAGGTCGAAGTCTCAAATTGACAAGCAAAGAAGGGTTGCTCTTAAAGCTCATATTTGTGGAAGTTCTGCCTTGACACATATCTTGATGAAGACTTGTTCCTGATGTTGTACATGTTGTTGGTCTCTTGTTGTTAAATATTTTTCTATGCGCAAGGAGGGTTGGTCTTGGGTCTTGGATATCTCACTTTGATCTGATTTTAAACAAAGAGATATTTTTTGGGTTTTCCCCTTAGAGGGGTTTTTCCCTGGCTTGGAGCCTATACCTTGTGTTCTCTGTATTCTTGTGATCTTCATGTTATATAAGTTTGGTAATTGTTTGATGAAGAAACCTAATAAAAATTAAAAAGAATCCAACAAAATTCACAAGAAATCATCAAAGGAAGAGAAATCTACCTTAATCTACAGTTAAGCTGATTTCTCAACATAGTATCAAAACTAAGATTAAAGGATGGTGTTTTGAAGATCACTTTCTATTGGCATTTAGATCAAAAATTCGAAGTTTAATGCACCCTTGAAGGTCTTTGAATCTCTTTATGGATTTTATTGAAATAATTTATGTTATTGTAGCATTTGTCTCGATGGAATGTGGGCAATATGAAGAAAATATCTCCAAGGCTCAAATCTATTGTTTAATTTACAATGGCTCATACTTCACTGTTGTGGCTTGAAACCTTTGTGGTTCATACTTGCATGACTCACTATGAATATATCTACATACAATAACATCACTTTGCATACACGCACGGTGGCATCATTCTACATAGTGTTGGCATTGTGATCATTGTATACACACTAACATGGCATTGTGTCATCGATATGTACATGTTGTTCTATTCATGGTGATCACATTTTTGTATGGTTTGTATTCCTTCCAATGACGTGATTATATACATTGGCCTGTGTCTCTTTATGGTATGGATCACTTTTTGGTAGGGTTCGATTAATTCTGAAGCTCATATAGTTTGAGGCTCGCATGGTCCGTGTGGCTCATTGACAAAATTTTGTAATGGCTCATATGGTTCATCCTAGAGCTTGTATGTGATACATATACATATCCATGGCTTACACACACACACACACACACACACACACACACACATATATATATATATATATACAATGCCTTGTACCAATACAAAGGCTCACACATGTAGCTCACTCACATTAATCTCCGAGTCTCGTAAATTTCTCTGTGGCTCAGAGGTTAATATTATAACTCTATGGCACAATCTTGTGACTCATATACTATACAACAAAGGTGTCGCATTTAGAATCACATTTAATTAGAACAAAGGCATCACATTAACTATATCAGAGGCATCATAACTATACAAAAGAGACATCGTTGCGCAATGGCATCGTTATAGTATCGTTATAGTGGTCACGCATTGCTCTATGGCTCAATCACTATAATAACCATGCATTGACTCAATCATCACAGTGTTCATGCACCTCTTATGTTCAGTGGCATCATTTGACATCATTATGTACAGTAACATTGTTTGGGATTATTCTCTACAGTGTGTTTGTAACAACCCCTGGTTTATTTTCCATGTAAATAAGTATAAGACCAAAGTCATGGGACACATATTCCAAGTTGAGTGTTGTTTACAACATAGTGATGGTTTGTAACAACCTCCTCCCATATCTACCCAAGTAAACGGCCAACTGGGGCAAACATGTGGCAAGAAGTTACTATGATATGATTCAACTCCCTATGTGTCATTTAAGGAAGTGGAATCGATGGAAACACACCATACATACCTTCTCCATCAACAAAAGAACTCCCAGGAGCCATTCCAACCACTCAAGTAAACAACCCCTGCGTCCCACTGAGTTTTTAGACCATTAAACCCTCGGACACTCCCTTGATATGGAAAAGCATGCATCCAGGAGGCTCTAGATGCTCCCACAGCATGGGTATGCATGCGTCTGAATACTTTCTCGTCATACATGTGCCTGCGACTCCAGGATTTGTGCCACCATTTTAGGCCCAAAGCCTAGGTCACTGCCTAGACATAAAGGTTGCACATCACAAAACCATCACCAGATTGGTCTCTACCCAATCCTTCCAGGGCGCTAGAACATTTGTTCCAACCAAGGCTTCTAGGACTAGTAACTCAACCCACGGTTGTCATTGGGCTTCTAGATCAATTTTCCAACCAGGGCTTCCCAGACTAGTAACTCAACCCACCAAGGGCTTCCAACGTGTTTTTCCAACCATAGCTTCGAGGAATAGTAACTCAACCCATGCTATTACAGGGCTTCTAGAGTGTTTGTCCAACCAGGGCTTCCAAGAACTAGTAACTCAACCCGAGCTAAAGGAAACATGAGAACCAACCAGAAAACAAAGAAATGAACCCACAACACCATGGTTATCTAGGAAATGGCAAGGCTAGTCAAATCCATTGTCAATCCAGGGAAACCTTCATGTCAATGATATATCATGACTAATAAACCACATGCATATGCCATGCATGCCAAAACTAGTGAGGAAAAAATACATGCAACTCGGTACCTACAAGCAAAACTCGTTGTAGTTGTTGATCTTGATGTTCTCATGTGACTTCTTACTCTTCTTTTTCCTTCTTGCTCCAAAACTCCAAGTATGCCACACTCTCCAAGAGTGCTCCAAGAAAACTCTAAGTCTCCAAGAGTATGAGAGAGATAGAATAGAGAGAGAGCTCCAAAATTGAACTCAAAAAAGTCTGTGAATTGATCCTCGGAAGCCTTTTTATTAATGAGGCCTCTATTTTCTTCATTTTCCATTATTTTCCTTCATTTTCCTCCTCACAAGCAACCTGTGAACTTTCACCTCTATTTTCTCCTAATTTCCATTATTTTCATAAATAAATGTTATGAAAAATGCCATTTTTCCTTTCCAAAGCCTTTTCCATTGCCTTTGCCAATTTCCTTAGTAATTAATTAATCACTAGTGATTCCCATCACTATTCTTTACCCAACATTCATCTTGGAATACATGTCCCATCAACCATGGTTATTATTTTGTCTTTATTAACTTTTATTACAATGAATTTTCACCAGGGTTGTTACATGGGTACCACTGGTGATTAATAAGTGGCTATGGAAATTGGCAAAGACAAAGTGGAAATAATTGGCATTTTATTTATGAAATAGAGGAAAATAGGAGAAAAGGAAGGTGAAGAGACACAAATTTTCTTGAGAGGAAAATTGAAGGAAAAATGAAGAAAATAGAGGCCTCAATGATAAAAAGGCTTGAATCTGAGGATTTGTTCACAGCGTTTGTCAGTTCAATTTTTGGAGCTATCTTATATTATCTCATTCTCTCATACTCTTGTACATTTAGAGAAATATTAGAGTATTATTGGAGCATTTTTTAGCACTAGGGTATTCACATGGATTTAGAGAAAGAAGGCAAAGGAAAGCAAGAAAGTGCAGTGGAACAGGTGGAACAACACCTACAGCTGGAATTATTTGCAAGTAACAAGTTGCATGTGTGATTTTCCTTACTGATTTATGGATGCATGGTATATGCATGTGATTTTCTAGTTATGTGGTGCCATTGGCAGGGATATTTGCTTGGATTGACAATGGTTTTACTATTGCATTTCCATTTCCTGTATAGCCATGGTGTTGTGGGCTTTTCCACTTGTTGTTTTTTCTATTTGGTGCTCAGGTTCCCGATGGTTGTGGGTTGGAACAAATGCTCTAGAAGCCCCAAGATAACTTGGGTTGAGTGACTAGCCATGGAGCCTATGTTGGGACAAACTCTCTAGAGCCCTTGGTGAGTTGTATTACTTGACTCTGGAGTCGAGTTGAAAAAATGCTTTGGAGGCCTGGATGGTTGTGGGTTGAGTTACTAGTTCTTGGAGCCATGGACAACTTGGGTATAGAATAATCTGGTTGGTGTTAGTGATTTATGATCGTAGAGGTGGAATCCCTGTGGTTGAGGGTTGAGGTGGTTTGGCCTTTGGAAGCCCTGGGTTGGTTTTTTTGTTTTGGTTTGTTCCATGACATTCATGATTGGAATATGGCACAGGGTTGATTGGCTGGAAAAGGCATTTGGTTCAACCCAATCTATGGTTGGCTAGTACGTGGAAGTCCAAGACTTGGTTGGTATTTTCCTATGTTAAAAGGAGACATTTCCTTATTGTGATCTATGAGCATTTGTAGTATTATAAAGGTGATATTATGGCTAAGTTTCCATGATATCTATGTTGGTTATTTTCTAGTTATATGTTGGTTATATGATGTGTACCATCTATGGATCTTTTCATGAATCGTTTAGTTATTGATTGAGTGATGAATGTATGGACTAATAAGTATTGTTGCAACTATGTGTAGAGGCCATAGAGCCTTCTTGGTGATTCTCAGATGAATCTCAGACTATTATGATCATATATGCATTCATGACCTATAGCTTACATGTTTTCCATGTGTTTGATGAAATGTCTAGTGTGTTCTAGGAAATCTAGGTCAAGTTCTTGATCTGAGTTTGAATGTTTAGCTTTTTCATCATGTCAATAATAATTCTGGAAAGTCTCAGACAATTTTAGGTAGTGGTCTAGAGGTTGGCCTGGAATTGTGGCTCAAATATTGGGACCGCACCCTTTGAAATGGAAATTTTGGGCTATAATTGCATGGAACCAATGTCATGCATGTAGTTGAAGCCCTATAACTGAAACCTTGTAGGCTTGTGCATGCGGTTGGTTTGTTAAGTCAGGGAAAATCAACCCCCACTCAAGGTTTGGTCACCTGGCATGGTTCTTTGGCCCTTGAGTGTCCTCTAGGCCTTGAGGGATGTCTGTGAGTTGTCAGTTGTTGGCCCCACTTTCATAACTGAAGCTTGGAGGTTGGGTCATGTCATATTAACTCTTCGTCTCATGTTTACCCTAGAAGCACGGTGAAATTGGGTAAATGTGGGAGGAGGTGGTTACAGATTGGTATCAGACCTTCTAGGTTCAAACACTTGGACTAGATGGGTGGAATGTGTTTTTCATGCATGCATGTCAGTTGTCTATGTGTTCGTTATACATGCATTGTGATAGTCATTGTTGCAGTAGTGTCATCATGTATAGGTTGATGATGTTGGTATGTTGAGATGATATATATATATATATATATATATATATATATATATAACACTTAGACTAGATGGGTGGAATGTGTTTGTCATGCATGCATGTCAGTTGTCTATGTGTTTGTTATGCATGCATTTTCATATTCATTGTTGTAGTAGTATCATCATGTATAGGTTGATGATGTTGGTATGTTGAGATTATATATATATATATATTGTCCTAATATGGATTGATTTTGCAAACGAGATAACCCACCCTGAACTTCATTGAGGTATGTTAATTATGTTTATATTTGGTTTATATGACGTGGTACGTTTGTGGGAAGTAGAAGATCAGAGATGACAACAAAAATGGTTGATTACAGTTCATGTGACTCCCTTTTAGACAAGATGAGAAGCACAGAGATGAGTACCATCCTAACATAGAATATACTTTGAGAAGTTTAAAGGTAGAGATCATAAGTTGTAAGGCGGATAATGACAGGATCATTAGGTCCCAAGAAAGACTTTCCAAGGCACATGAAAAACAAGCAAATGTCAATGGAGTGATTCTTCAAAGTTTATCAGATTTGCAGAGACAAGGACAACCACAGATCAATTATGGATAGGAAGAAAGGGCTAATGGGGTATACGGTAGCAGGTCTCATGGAGGGCACAGGTCGAACAACGATGACACAGTTAGATGTGGTAGATGGATGGATACACCTGATAGGAGAGGTAGTGGTTACAGGTTCTATTCTAGTTCTGGTTCAAAGAGACATCATGGTCATCATTTTTATCATTCTTACAGGAGGAACGAGAAACAATACTTGTCGAATGAGTTCAAGAAATCCAAACCTCCTACATTTGACGAAGAGCTAGAGAAACTGGAATATGTAGAAGCACGACTACTTGGGATGAAGAAGTTCTCTGAGTTGCATGATTGCATAGAGAATATGAAGGCCAGGATATCTATCTTCAGTATAAAGGGAAAAACAAACATCTAGTGGGAAGGAGTAAGGCATGTCAGAGGCATCAAGGCATAGGAATTGAGTTGGCATGAGTTCAAAAGACTCTTCAAAAAGAAGTACTTGTCAGAGAGATACTATGACGGTAAGGCTAATGAGTTTTATCAATTGGAGATGGGATCTATGACAAACAAAGAGTATACGACTAATTTCTTGGAGTTGTTGAGGTATTTACCATATCTTAAGGATGGGAAGATGAAGGTTCAAATATTTTTAGTGGATTTCCTTTAACATTTAAGGATAAGATTGAGTATGATGAACCCAAAACATTATGTTGAGAAATCTAGGGGAAGAAAAGGTAGACTTTATTTCTCTTCTTGATAACTGCTTATGATGTGTTTTTACTTCACTTAGTTAGATTCTTCTTTCACTCATTATTAATAGTGTTCTCTATCATCAAACAACTACCAAAACGTAAATAAAAATGATACAATAGGACACAGTGTGTAGGCTACTATCCAAGGCCAAAACCTTTCCAACTGAGAGGAAAACCCACAAGAATTCTTCTTATTATTAAATTTTCAATTGACCAATGCCAATACCTAGACCCTTGACCAGGACCCTCCAAGATCAAGTCAAACCTTTCTTTTAGAAACTTCTGCAAATTTTTACTTCCAACAAATTCTTTTGCAACTTCAACCTCCCCAACAAATTCTTCTACAACTTTGACTTGCCCAAAAAAATATTACGAAACTTCGACCTGCCCAAAAAAATCTTTTTCAGAAACCCTATATCTTGTTCCTTTTTCCTTTGCTTCGGTAGATTCTCTCTACTAGAGAATTTGGCTTCCAAAATAGCTCCTTTTGATGACCTAAATTCACTTCTGCAACTTAACTTTTCTACGATAGCAAGAAACCTAATTCCTTTGCATATGTGGACAGAATTAGCCTAGAAACAATCCAAAAACTCGACTTTCTCTTGCTCCTTTCATCCTATTCTTCTTCGCACTCCTTTTTCTTTCTTGTGATCGAACTTGAGTGTGTGAAGTGTGTCCATCAAGTGAAGTCAATGTCTTCTTTATGTAGGCTTTTCAAAGGGTCGAATTTCTCCTTTAGGCCGACTTGTCCAAGTGTGTAGGCCGACTTGATATTTGCATTATGACTTGGTCTTGGAGGGTTCTTTGACTTGAATTTGACTTAAATAAATTATTTTGACAATATGTGACATGCCCAAATGGTTCATTCATACATGACAATGAACCATAAGCAATAGAAGCTATCAATGAGAGCATTACCTATACAATAAACTTCCTTGAGCGTGAAGCCCATACCTTAAGAACAACAATAAAAAAAAATATTTTTCTCATTACATCAAATACATAAAATCATGATTACATATGTCATTATGAAGACCGAACCTAGTTACACATTTCAACACTCCCTCTTAACTATGGAGGTATTCATAATTCATACAAGGTACTTGGACATTTTCAATCTCAAATATTCTCATAGGAAAAGTCATATTGGTAACCCATCTGTATAGCATCATATCAACCAACATTTTCACATAGAAAGGCCTTGACTAACAGTTATATCTCTCCACAATATCATATCACAATGACGATGATACCAATGATTTATAGGCACCATCATCATTGTCTCTCAAGGAACATAACCCACCCTAGTGTTCATAGAGTATGTCCTTCTAGGACTATTCTTTACTTGGATTCCTAGTCCTCAAACAATATCGGTCCTCTACAACTACTCTTATCTTGGATTCCCTACCACATCCTCAAAGAGTATCAGATTCAAGATGCTTACCCAATCCTCCGTTCTTTCTTCCAAATTGAAGACAAGAATGATGTGCTTATATTTCCCTATCAACTAGGGAGGATATACCCATTCTTATGAAGGAATGTGCCCAAGCTCGCTCTTAACTAGGGACTTGTCCAAGCTCCCTCTTATCCAATGACTTGCTTGCAATAGCAGTTTTCTTCCTTTAGTGGAGATCACGGGACCTTCTGCTTCTCGTAGAGCTCCTCCATTTGATGTTATGAATTTCATTTTAATATTATGGAGCCTTCATATTTTGGGACTTCTTTGTAGGATATCGGTCATGCATCTCTTTCCTCCTTCCTTTCATCAAAAAGTGATCTACTAGACCATATCTAGCTTTTTCTTCATAATGTTACCTCTTCCATATCATGTTTCCCTTAGGATGTTTCATCCTCCACATGAGTAATAGTTGAAGGTAACATCCACTACTCCCTCTTGGTAGCCTTGTATTAGCCCATCCAGATATTGTTCAAAAAATGAACATCACATCAGAAAATTACCTTTTTTGATGGCCCTTGATCATGGCAACTGCTTGTTGCAACATCAACATCCTGAATATATATTGACACATATCCAAGATATTCAATTGTCAAGGATATTATTTCTTTCCATATGTTCCCAATGTCTTGATATCTTTCCCATCAAGATATCATGGCCAATTCTTCTAATCATCAGATGTTGATTGCCCTTTCTAGGTCACCATAGTTGCATATTTGACGATCTCTTCTTTTCTTTATTCACATATTTTTTCCCGAGAACTTCCAATCACAGTCCCTTCATCTTTTTCAACCACCTCATATTTCATATGAGACCATATTATGTTGATTTCATCTAGCCAATACGTTAACCATGCCTTCAATGCACCTTTCCAACAAAATAGAATCCTTTCTTTTGATCATACTCATGAGGTAGAGTATCTATCCCAGTTATTTACAATTATATGATGACATGACCTAACTTATCAAACATATGCATAGATACATTTTTTCTTCTTTTGGTCATCTATAATTCCATCAGCAACTTCATTTCCTTGATTGAGAGTATTTAAACCGTCTTGACATGTTACATTCCTTTTTTGTCATACCATCATTCTTCCAAATAGTGAATCCCATCCAAGGTGGTATTCTTGCGAGACACTTGGTTCTTCTAATGAAGATTACAGGAGGATATTGATCATCCTCATCCTGCAAATGCTTCTTTCCAATGATGTATGATGATTTCTATACTAGATGACTTCCTTCTACCCATAAGCACTGCTTATGATTTTAACGAGGTTAGCAAGAGCTACTTCTAAGGACGATTGCCACAGTGTTCTATTTCAACTATCTTTAAATCTTCTTTTGATGTCATAATATCTTTCTTCTATCATATTCTATGATACCGTATCCTAATATGATGCATCCTAGCATGCTTCTAATGCTTAATACCATTATAGTTTACAAGAATTAAAAAAAACTTGGTGAAGAGGAATATCTCAATCATAGTAGAGATATTTTACTTCCTCCTTTGATTTCATATTTTCAGCTTCTTCCACTTCTTCAATGATATGGTCTTCCCCCCTTCCTCTTTTTTTGTTGTCCTTCTTGAGCTTGGGACAATATCTCTTGTAGTGCCCATATTCTTGATAGTTGTAGCATTGAACCTTCGCCATGTTCTTCTTCCTTTACTGAGGACCAAATTTTCCAAACTTTCCATTTTTTTTCCATGGTAGCAAACACTTGTGTTTATTTATTTGATCCTACATCACTTTTTCCCTTTAGCCTAGTTTCTTCAATTTTTCATAGTGATCACAATTCATTGAATGGGGTGGCCTCTTTCTTTCCATAGATGTTTGAAGTGAAGTTGCCCCATTCCTCTGGTAGTGCATTGAGTACTATAGTTGTCATTTTGTTATCAGACATTATTTCTCCCAACTCTTGTAGTTGATCTCTAATTTATGATACAGTCATAGAATATGAGGTTATTCCTTCTTCTTTTGATATTTTCATATTGTAGAGTTCTTGTCTTAACGAGATCACTTCTCCTGCACTGCTTACAAAGAATAATTCTACAAGTTTGTTATATATTTATTTTGATGTTTCTAATTTTGATACATAGGGTATGAAGGGATATTTAATGGATTCTATGAGAATAATTTGAGCCTTTACTTCCCCTTTAATGTACTTTGCAAGAGCTTGAGCTTCGTGCTATGGAGTTTCAGTGATTGAGCCCTTAACATGATTCACAACTTCATTTTATATGAGGATAAAATATGTCCTCTTCTTCCATGCAAGAAAGTTTGATGCCCCAACCAACTTGTTTCTTTCCTTGCAAAAAGAGATTTTGATAGATTCATATGTCGACATAAAGATACTTACTTGTGAAGATACTCCTTGATGACAATTTCTTCAATCTACTTCTTTCTTGAGCTTTATGATGATATTGATGAAGATGTTTTCCTTCAAAAGTGATCATTTAAAGAGAGGGAGATCACCTTGATTCCTTAATGATGATGACAATTTCTTCTCTTGATTTTCGTTCATGTAGAGGCTTCAAGATGCTCTAATTTGTAATTATTCTTTATTTGAGTAGAGATAGGGTCTTTGAGGTATCCTTCTTCTTGATGTGATGGTTGAGTAAGGTTCTCAAGAATGCTTCAAGTGTAGAGTCCTTATTTGAACAAACTAGGGTTTTTGAGGTCTTATTTAGAAACTTCCTTCTTCAAGATGATGAGGTAATCCTTGTCCTCGTGATGTCTTTGAGATGAGAGATCCCTTTCGATGGTTGATTCTCTTGATGATCTTCTAGTGCTTCGGTACTTGAGTGTTGCTCTTTGAGTTGCACTTCCTTAACTTGTCACCTTAGCTCTGATCCCATGTTGAGAAATCTAGGGGCAGTAAGGTAGATGATTTCTCTTCTTGATAATTGCTTGTGGTGTGTTTTTACTTCATTTATTTAGTTTCTTCTTTCACTTATTATTATTAGTGTTCTTTATCAGTGAACAACTGCCAAAGCAAAAAGAACAATGAGACAATAGGACACAATATGTAGGCTATCAACTAGGGCCAAAACCTCTCCAACTGAGAAGAAAACCCACAAGAATTCTTCTTCTTATAGAATATTCAATTGACAAATTCCATGACCTAGACCCTCCAAAACCAAGTCAAACCTTACTTCTAGAAACTGCTGCAAATTCTGACTTCTAGTAGCTTCTTCTACAATTTTGACCTCCCAGCAGATTGCAATTTTGACCTGTCCAACAAATTCTTCTGCAACTTCAACTTGCCTAGAAAAATATTTTGTAAATTTGACCTGCCCAGAAAAATTTGTTGCAACTTCAACCTGCCTAAAAAAATATTTTGTAACTATGACCTACCCAGAAAAATCTTCTGCAACTTCGACCTGCCCAGAAAAATATTTTGCAAAAACCCTAGGTCTTGTTCCTTTCTCCTTCACCTGGGTAGATTCTCTCTCGTAGAGAATTTGGCTTCCAAAATAGCTCCTTTTGATGACCTAAATTCACTTCTGCAACTCAGCTTTTCTACAACAGCAAGAACCATTATTCCTTATTAAACGTGAGTAGAGAATTAGCCCAAAAAAATCCAAACTTCTTGTGATCGAACTTGAGTGTGAAACAATCTAAATTTTTTATGATTGAACTTGATTGTGTGAAGTGTGTCCATCAAGTGAAGTCAATGTCTCCTTTATATAGGCTTTTCATTGGGTCAAATTACTCCTTTAGGCCAAATTGTCCAAATGTGTAGACCGACTCGATCTTTGCATTATGACTTGGTCTTGGAGGGTGTAACACCCTCCTCCCACATCTACCCAAGCAACCGGCCAACCGGGGTAAACATGCGACGAGAGGTCACTATGATAAGATTCAACCTCCTTGATGACTTTAAGGAAATGGAATCGATGGAACATCACATACAGTCATCCAACATCACCCACATAACCTTCAAAAGACAAGTCAGCCACTCAGACTGCATGTCCTTGGGTCCCACTAGTATTTGAGAAAACTTAGGGCAGGGTAACACTCCTTAGTGTTATAGACATATTTGGGCACTGCAACCCCAAACTCATATGTCCATAAAATAAGGGCTCCTTAAGTCCCTAAAAGTGTTGTTTCATACCCTAAAGGATCATGGTCAACTGATTACATCATTTCCCCGAAGTTCCACCTGAAAAACTACTCAGAACTGGCCAAAACTGGACCATACAGGCTGCTCCATGGGCAAGGTGTGATGCATACTGACTGCCTAACTGGCCAGGTGTGATGCATACTCAAATGGCCTTCTGTAGGGTGCGATGAGCGAGAATAGACAAATGGCAGAGACAGTTTTCAAGGTGGATTATCATGGAATCTTCTAGAAACTTCTCCCGTGACACTTACCTCTCTAAATTCGCCCAGGGATGAGTAAGAGATCATGAAATCTCCAAGTGGAACCAAGAACTATCAGCGGAATGACACTAATCAAAAATCCAGAGCTGACTCACACCCTTGCAAGACATCTATAAATGGATCCCTCATTTGATAGATCTAGAGGCTAGAATTTTGTATTTTGTAAGGAAGTATTGTTGGTTTGTTGAGAAGAGACATTGCATTGTTGGGTGATTTGCTTGTTCATGAGGTGAAGAGGGCTTCTACAACTGGAAGGATGACGCTGGATCAGACAGCTGGGTTGTAATCCTCTCTTACATTACTATTAATAAAGTTCTTTGAGTTTTCCTCCATATAATCTTGTATGGTCAATGTGTTTCTGATTCCACATTGTTTATGATGTTTTAGATAGAGATGCTTTGATAGTTAGATATTACTTTAACTCTACAAGTACTCTTTGAAGTGGGACAAGTAGGAGAGGGGTGGCAAATTCTATCAAGGAAAGGAGAAATCAAGCTAGGATCAAAGCGGAAGATCCAGGTTGGTCCTCTTTTCTACTCTTCCATCTATCACACTTAAAGGAACTCTTGAAAAGCTTTCGTTGTTTGTTTCTAAGATAGCTACCTGTCTTAGTGGGACTAGCAGTTCAAATCGACACTAGTTTTCCCTGAAACAAAATGGCGACTCCACTGGGGAACGAATAGTTTGTTTTGTTTGTTTATTGTTTGCTTTATAAACTACAGATTAAGCCTGAAGTTAGCCAGCTAGCCTTTGAAACGCCTTTGCTATGCAATTGCGAAGTAGATAAACGTTGCTTCAGTCAATCTCTGGGTTGGTTTATGAAATGAACATCTGACTTACAAAGCATTATAAGTGCCATTGTGGTAGCTCATAACCTCATCAGATCCTACCCTTATGCTTTGTTTTTACTGTCTATCATTACTCAGCCTAAATCACTAAACTTAGCTGTAAATTTTGAGCAAAAACCAAGCTCAGTTTCGCTCCCTGGCCCATCGCACTCTCTATAACTGTGCAACCTGGATGCATCGCACCTCCCGTGTGTTGCAGGTGAGATACATCCCTGTTTCCCTGTGTTGCGGGTGCGATGATTGAGTGACACTTTTTCCTTCTCTGAAATTTGGTTTTTTCTCCTTGTTTTCAGCTTTATTCAGTAGTTTTGTTGTTCATGATCATTACCTTCTTGCTGAAACCATCTTCCTTCACATTATTTCAACCTCCATTGGTTAGGAATTTTAAATGTTTTTTACGTATTTGTCAATCATTTACAGTCTTCCTTTGTCGAAAGTAGCCTAATAGAATTGTCGTTTTTTATGCAAGTGTCGTAATTGTCATTTTAAATCAAAAGAAGAGTATTGTAAAGTCTTCCTCTTCTAGATAGTTGATTGTCATTTTTTCATTATAATTGATTTTGAAATTATTAGTATTTCAAGTGTCGAAAACAGTTTTCAATTCGAAATCTAAAAGTGTCGTCTTAGTCTTCCTTTCGTTTTGAAAAGAAAAATTGTTAGTACTATCGCTTTGAAAGAAAATAGTTCAGATCTGTACTTAGCTTTCTTTTTTGGCATTCACACATTAAGAAAGCGGAAAACAAATACATGCATGTGCATCTGCATTTTGACTGCATGCAAAATTTGATTTAGGAAATTTCATTTAGTGTGTGCTCTATGCTCTCTGCTAAAAGAACATCATCATCTTCTTTCCTTTGTAGCTAGGATTTTCATTGCTAAAAGAACATAAACAATTGTTTATCATTTTAGATTCCATGTTTAGGAATTTCACATCTACATCACGCAGTGAACCTTGAAAGACAAACTTCTAAGTAAGATCAACTCTAAAATAAACCTCAATGAACATAAAAACGCTTTGGAACCTAACGCAACACATCTAGAAGTCTAGGCTAGAGACATGTTTCAGCGTCGTAAAACCTGGTAACTATCGTTTTCATCGAAGCTTGGGTGATTCCTCCTCTTTGATACGACAAGTGCCAGTACGGACTTGTGCTCCTTGTACCATCGAGTATATATTGGGAGACCGAAATAGGTTGATATCCTTTATCCTTAGGAAGCTGTGTCTGCCGCCCTATCGATCATAATGCACTAAACACAACATTCAGGAAGATTGCCTGTCGTACATAAGTCCTTGGTAATTTCTCTATCATTTATCACCAAGGTATATTTTGCAGTTTTACGATCGGTTTGGTAAACCCTCTGTCTAGACTTCTAGAGCAGTCACTTTCATTCCTTTTTGACTCCTTAAAAGAAAAGGTCCATCTAAGCACTTTTCACTTCAGGCTCATTAAAAATTGAAGGCGACTAGAGTCACCTTTAGCTTTTTCTCGAATCTTAAAAATTGAAAAAACAAGTTGCGTCAAAGTTTCTTTAAATTTTATTTTAATCGGAATAACATCCATGTTCCTACGTTGATCTGAGGTTGAGATAATGGAGTTTACCAATCAAGGGATCCCTCTTGGAGGGAATCCTAGTCCTTTCTTCTCTTGGGGAGATATTGGTTCTCCATATATGGCTACATTTTCCCTTCTAGGAATCACAATTGGCCTGCTAGTATGGCTTTTCTTGACCTTTGTCGTTCAAAACACCGTAATTCCTCAACAATCTAATCAGCAACCAGATGATACTGAAGTTACCCCTTCGCCTTCTACTTCATTTTTTTCTCCTTCCCCTTCTTCCTCTTTGCTTGGTGAAACTAGTGACACTAAAAACCAAGTAACTGAGAAGAAAAAGAAAGGGAAGAAGAAGAAGAAGAAGCCAGCTAAACAAGGGAACACCAATGCATCATCTGGCGAAAATCCACACACTAAAGTTTCCAAACCAAAAACTCCATGCGTAATTTACAAGGAGAGACATTACCATCAAGATTGCCCTTGCATACCGCGGATCTTGAGAGAATGGTCTCCCCATTTGCACCATTCGGTGTCATCAACCCCTGACAGTCAGGTTGACAGCGCACCATCAACTAGTGAAAATGAAGTCAATCGACAAAAAGGAAAAGTTAGAGTTCCATGTAGGTTATGTGAAGGTGATCATACTCTTCACCGTTGTCCTTTTCTGGACGAAGCCAAAAGCATTTTGGATAATCGTCCTGCTTCACCGCAATAGCTTCCACCTGGATATAAGAAACTCTTGCCAAGTCCTTCGCTAGTTGAAAACCCGATTGACATAACTCAATTGTCGATCGAATCGCCTATCATTGAAAGTGAACCTTCTGAGTCCATACCGGATCAAAGTCAACTAGTCGAGATGGCAGTCGACCCAGTCTTGCCTTCAGAAAATCCACCTTCAGATGATATAGTTTCCAAAGAGGATGAGAATGACACCATTCAAATTATTTTTGTCGATACAGAGTCTAATGAACTTGGGGGCAATCCGCCCATTCCTTTACAACAGGAAGAGACCCCCCCAGTTCATGAAACTTATCCAGACATTTATCCAGTACCTCCTCCGAGCAGTCTAGTTGTTTTCTTTGATTGGAATCAACTAGCGAAACCCCTCCTTCCATCTAATGTACCATTCCAAATCATAGTACAAGTTTACAAAATGATCGTGTCTTGCACAATCATAGATGAAGGGGCTTCAATGAGTATCCTTTCCTCAACTGCTTGGAAAGCGCTTGGTTCACCATCACTTTTGCCTGAAAAACAAAATTTGTCGGGCTTCAACAAAGGAACCAGTCGACCATTAGGGATCCTTCCAAAGTTACTGATAACTCTGAGAAAGAAAACCATTTATTTGAACGTGATGATAGTCCAAGGTCCACTAGATTACAATCTACTCCTTGGACGTGATTATATATATAGCATGGAAGCCATTGTTTCCACATTCTTTCGAGTGATGTGTTTTCCACATGAAGGCAGACTGGTGCAATTTGTCGGCCAGCTTTCATTTCCTGGTTCAAACACAGCTATAAATCAACCATCATCCCTAAATGGTCTCTTCTCATCAACAATGTCTCTTCAACCTTCATCCCATCCACCTAATTACCGCGAGTAGTTCGGTGAGTGTGATGAAGGTTAAGGGGCATGCACCCTATTCTGCTTCAGCAGGTAAACCCAGAGGAAAGTAGAGATTTTCTTGAAAGGTTATAATACTTGGAACAAATAACATTCCTGTATAGGTTATGTGATTAGTCTGACGCGATTATTTCCTTTGTAAGATTTTGAATGGAAGCTCATAGCATTCACCTTCATACGTTATGTGATTGGAAGCTCACAGCAATCACCTTCGTCTATTTCGATGGACAAAGCAAAGGAAGATTTTTTGTTAGCTGATAGAAACAATCCTGCCTAACTGCAGAAACTTCCATTTGGTAACCTAAAAACTCTCCTTTTACTGAAAGACCTGGGGGCATGCAAACGTTTTCATGCAAGTGAAAAGCGACTTTTGATTTTCTTAGTTTGTAGGTTCTCAACCCTTTAACCTCGTAGCTCAGTCATTTCTAGCTTGCATAAGAAGGCAATGAGCACATGTTATAATAGTGTTCAAGCTCATTAAAAAATAAATCTACCAAGAGACATTATCAAAAGACTGGTAAGAGCAATGTTCCCGCAAGGTTCAAGCTCGTTAAAAAATCAACCTGCACTGAGCACGTGTTGGCACAAGGTTCAAGCTCATAAAAAAATAAACCCGCCTTTAGTAAATAACCTTTGTGATCGCTTTGATATCTGCCCTTTTTGAACTTTGGTTGTGTTCCTTCCGTCACCTCCATTTCATTTGGCCAACCATACGCTTCCACTTGATTGTTTAACCTTTTGAGGAACATCTACGACGAGTGATTTCGATTGCCACCCTCTTCACACTACCATGTTTTGAGAAGTTCCAAACTTACATGGAACCAGCTACTACCCAGAAATACCACTAGTTCCTCAAAAACGAGTCTCTTTTAAACTCTTTTTAGACTCATTAAATATAAAAAGATTGTCGAGCTATTGGCCTTCCCAGCTTGTTAAAGTAAGGGGAATGCCATCCCTCTCATATATTTTAATATTTTTGGACCTGAGGGATTATTAAACAAAAAGATCGAACGCTTGTCTTTGTCGACTCGTTAAAACTATCAAAAAGTCATCCCTTTCGTATTATTTTACACTTTTTCGGACTTAAGGGATTACGCCATGAAAAAGGACTGTTGGAGTCTCCTTTTCATCCATTTTCAGACTCTCTAAACATGAAAAGGACCGAGTTATCTTTGTCGTTAAACTCGTTAAAACAATAGCGACGAACTTGTCCACCCAGACAAGAATGAGTCTCACTGACGCTAGGCTCGCTAAACACAAAGCGACAAGTTTTCCCGAAGGGAAAATTATAGACCAAGCATATGTTATCCTTGTCAAAAATAAAGAGGTACTGGTCAGCAATGACTGGGGAAAAATGTGAAGAAAACTTGAAGAACTCTATTGGTAGCAGGTCGCTCTTGAACATGACACTTTCACTCCATCACCGTGATTGAGTTGGGTTGGGCTTTTCCGTTCACCGTCACCATTGGTCCATCGTGCCATCCATGGGGTTAACGCTACCAGTCCATATCAGTGTCGCCAATATGTTCAGGAGAATTCATTCAGAGAATTCACCAACCAACAAACGCCTTATCCACTGCATTACATCCACGCTTCATTTTTCATGACCGCCATTCCTGAACCTTATATCACCAGATTGTTTTCACCTCCACAAAAATCATTTGCTCTGTTTCGCATCATAGATGTGGGATACATCAAGGCCCTCCTACGACTGGTCACTTCTTGTCGACATCAGCTCATTATCCAAGAAGTTGACTTAGAAACAACCCTTTCAGTACTTTGAAGCTTGCATGCCTCAATGACAAGTTTCTCACTTCCGGCAACAGGTTTACATCAATGACCTTCGACCGAAAGACTTTGCGTGGTGTTCGACATCAACTCATATATTCACACCACGTGAATTGTACTGTAGTACCTTGAGGGTCATCATCATTATCAGTGACTCCTCTCGAATCTGTTAACGGCTTACATCATTGGCTGGTAATCAGGCAATGTCTTTCCATGTTCGACTTCAGAACATCTTTTCACATGGATCGACTTGTACATCGGGCGAAGATTGGACGAATTTTGAAGACCCTAGATCTAGTTTCATCCATCCGAGCTGCAATATTTTCAGGAAAATAAAGACATCAATTGTACACAGAAGTTGCATAGATAGTCATCTAAGCCAGGGAAGATGACTCTTCATTCGAAAAAAACAAAAAAAAATATTATTATTATTTTATTAGATAAGCATGTTCATCATGCTTTTAGGATTTGTGGAGTCGAAGAGTCAAAGTCCTATTTGGGCCTATTATTAAGAAAAAAAGAAAAAGAATTTTTTAAATTGTAATTTGGGTCATAATTGTCTCTAGATGCCAAGTCAACTCTGTCTGTCAAGTCGGCCCTCCCCCAAAAGACATGTTTATTAAAACCCCTCTGGACAGTATAAATAGAAGTTGAATTGAGCTCATCTGGACACACACAATTCACATGATTGGTTCTAAGATTTCATAGAAGAAAAAGAAGGTTGAAATATGAAATTGACAAGTAAAGAAGGGTTTCTCTTAAAGCTCAGATTGTGGAAGTTTTTCCTCAACACATCTCTCTTAAAGCTCAAATTTGTGGAAGTTTTTCCTCGACACATCTCTTGTTCAAGACTTGTTCCTAATGTTGTACATGTTGCTGGTCTCTTTTGTTGATGGATTTTTCTGTGGAAGGAGGGTTTGACTTGGCATATTGAGGGTTGGAGTCTTGGGTCTTGGATATCTCACTTTGATCTGATCTATAAGAAGAAAAATTTTCCAAGTTTTCCCCTTGGAGGGGTTTTGCCCTGGCTTGGGGCCTATATCTTGTGTTCATTGTATTCTTGTGATTTTCATGTTCTAAAAGTTTGGTAATTGTTTGATGAAGAAACATAATAAAAATTAATAAGAAGTCATCAAAGTTCACAATCAATTATCAAAGAGAGAGAAATCTACCTTAACCTACAGTTAACCGGAATTTCTCAACATGGAGGACACAAAAAACTTGACAAACAAATAAAAAACCAGCATTTAAAAACTATTAAAAAACAAAAACAAAAAATTCACAACATAAGAAAGCAATACTTAATAACAAAAATATAAATCATTAATAAATGTGAAAACATTTAAAAAATTATAAGCATAAAAGTAAAATGAACGCATTTTTAAATTAAGAATAATTGTAAAAGAAAAAATAAAGTGGAGAAAGATGAAATACAAGTTAAAATATAAGTGATATTAGTTGGTTCAAAATGTCGACCAAATCTCAATGATGTGATTAATCCGAAAGTCATTCATATACAATATAAATAGCGAAATTCTAAAATATAATATAAATGATATATTAATAATCATAAATAATTAAAATTTAATATTAGTTTTTAATTTAGTTATTTATATTTATCTTAACTATATATAAATTATAAGAACATTTTAAAAAAGAATAATACATTACAAAATACCATAATATTAATTTATAGTTCTTATTAAAAAAAACTATTTTTATCACTTTTTAAAAAAGTTATTTTTAATAGCATTTAATTGTCAATCACACATAAGTATATAAAAAACTTTCACCAAAATGAAAACTTCGACTCTCTTTTTATAGGGATAAAAAAGTCCATTTTTATCACTTCCAAAAAAGGGTACATTTGCCATTAAAATATGTCAATCACAAATAAGTGTATAAAAAACTTCACCGAAATGAAAACTTCTACTCTTCAAAACTTTTTATATTGATATCTTCCTTCAAAAGAGAACCTTTGTTCCTACTACTCCCATGTCAACCACACATTAAAAAAAAAAACCTCCACATATCCACTACACATAAAACTTTTTAAAACCTTCACAAGATAGATGAACCAAAAAAAAAAAATTCAATGTTCAAAGACTTCTTAAAACTTTTTACATTAATCTCTTCCACAAAGAGCTTTTGTTCCCACCAATCCCATGTAAATTTTTACATTGAACTCTTATTTCCAAAGAGCCTTTATTTTCCCCATCCCAAGTCGAAATCAAACCAAAAAAATTAGCAACATGAATTTTTCTACCATCTTTGCTGGAAATCACTTCTTTAAAAACATCCAACCTAGCCTAGGCACTAAAATATTGCTAGAGAGGTGCAAGTTTCTTCCTCCTCTCTAATTAAAGTCTCCTCTCTAATTAAAGTGCCTAAGTGTCTTCATTTAGGTCTGTTGCAGCCTTTGCAAGCTGGCTTGCTTCTAAGTTTTTCTCTTAGAATATGTGTGTAAATGAAATACTCAAAAAGAACAGAGCTACTCATTCTCCTAATCTCTCCCACTAAAATGTTTGAACGTGTAGCATCTTCCTTGTCAACAAACCTATCGCAATCTTCGAATCTCCTATGATCTATAGTTCAAAAATAACTTCCTCTTTAATCACATTTAAAGAAGGGTTTGCTTTTTAAGAAAAAAGTACTGTTACCCTAAGGAATTGTACCTTATTTCAAAGAATTCATAACACATATTATGAAAGGAACATAAAAAATTTAATTATATGAAAATAATTATTCAGACTATATAAATATGCTTTAATTTTCCTTAGTTTGTGATATTTTTCGATGATTCAGTTTTCTTATATAAGTAGCATAATAGTTTGTAAGGGGCATATGTGTGGAATGTTATATATATATATATATATATATATATATATATTAAAAAGAAGTTGATCTTTTATGAAGATGTTTTGAACAAACCAATAATGTAGGTGAAAAACCTGGGTGGTTTTGTTATTGTATTTTTGAAAAAATAATAAAGTATTTTCTAATCAGTAATGTATGTACAAGGACCAGGTGGTGGGTGTGGATGGGATATTTTTCCCAATAATGTAGGTGAAAAACCTGGGTGGTTTTGTTATTGTATTTTTGAAAAAATAATAAAGTATTTTCTAATCAGTAATGTATGTACAAGGACCAGGTGGTGGGTGTGGATGTGATATTTTTCCCAATAATGTAGGTGAAAAACCTGGGTGGTTTTGTTATTGTATTTTTGAAAAAATAATAAAGTATTTTCTAATCAGTAATGTATGTACAAGGACCAGGTGGTGGGTGTGGAGGGGATATTTTTGGGGAAAGATGAAAATTAATTATGTACAAGGACCAGGTGGTGGTGGTGGTGGGGATATTTTTGGGGAAAGAGGAAAATTAATTATGAATAGGGTTAGAATAAATTATAAACAACCAAATAGAAGTTTATGTATTTTTATAGAATTTTTTTTGTGAAGTAAGCCAAAGTTAATTTTTTTTTACAGTGATTAGAGATTCCGGTGTGTTCATTAAAGAAATGATAAGGAAATTGTCTCCCTTGAATAACAAAGTTGTATTGATCATTGCTTAAATAAAAAGGGAGATAAGTGATCACATCAAAAAGGCCATTTCATTAAATTTAGATAATTCAAAATAAATGGAAGGAGATCATATTGCCATATCCTTTAAGTAATTAAGGTATGGAAGAGTCATCTTGGAATATGAAACCAAGGGTTAGGAAATTGTTTATTAATATGTATATTGTGTTAATAATGTGCATCTCACAATCATCTAACTCTGACCTATTATTGTACCAAGATGTGCATTCTATAGCCCAGTATGAGAGTGATGTATGATTTCATTCATGCTCAATGTGGAGTTGACATATGTCTTTTTAAAATAAAAATAAAATATACTCTAAATAAATAAAAAAATACCAATTGTATAGCATTATAAAACATTGATAATCTCACTCTTATTGGGCTCACTTCGTTGTTACTATTACAATCTCATTTGAAAGAGATTGTGATAAAAATGTATCTTTCTCTTTTAACCATAAATAAAATATTTCTATTAAAAAATCTTAACATAATTTTATAGTAAACTCTTATTGGGCTCACTTCGTTGTTGATATTACAACCTCATTTGAAAGAGATTGTGATAAAAATTACTCTCTTAACCATTAAAAAAAAAAAAAAAAATCTTAACATAACTTTATAATAAAGTATATATATAGATACAAAAAGTATAATTTTCATATTTTTTAAATTATTTCAATAAAGGACATTTTTTTTTGTAAGTTTGGCAATGGTGAGACTACATCATAGTCATGTCCAAGAATAACGCCCAAATAGGGCAGGCATGGAATGTAATTGGTGACCTAACATCTAAGAGTGCCTTAATAGTGCACTCAATCATTGTTTATCCAAGACCCCGTAGACATTCCAATAAAAGACATTAATTGAATATTTGTGTTAATTAATTTATTTTAATATCAAATTTATAAAATGTATGTAGAAAAGAGAGTAAAAATTAATATTAATAATAATAATTTTAATGTTGATTATAATAATGTATTTCAATGTCAACTATATCTATGCACACATAGTTTAATTAATAGATGAAACAGCTCATTTCCTGGCATTTTTTCTTACCAAATTTGTCTAAAATGCGATAGAGATTTTTAAAAATCATATAGTTAAATTGTTTAACGTAACAACCAAAAGTCGTATACGCAGCAGAAATATTAAAATACTTCGTAGACAAAGACATGCATCATAGGACAATAATTGTAATTGTATATTAAATAAAATAATTGATGTAGAATGAGTACAAATGAGAATGAAGGTCCTGTATATATAGACAGGCAAGTACCCTTTCACAAACAGGCATGTCTCTAAGACATGCCTTTTCATTATTAACTAACCAACCATTAGCTAAATTACTTTTATTTATTATATTATATTATTATGATTTTTATTTATTATCTATTTTTATTTATTCTTACATAATTTATGTTCATAACATTGCCTTCTCCTTCAAAAAGCTTTGTCCTCAAAGCTTGTTGATGAAAGGGCTTGATCTCTTTTCTACTATGACTGTCTTCTACTTGATATCTTTTTTTTGCTACGAATGTCTTCTCGTCTTGGAATAATCATCTTTGTCGATACAAGTAGATATGATCCTTGGAGTGATATATAAAATTGTCTTACTGAGAATGGATCAGACCATCCTAGATTAACCTTCTGTGGAATCTTTTGATCACTTGAATTTTGTAACAAATTGTTATCAATAGACTAAATTGAGCTCACTTCAATATTCTTTGTAACATAAGTTTGATGTTTATGTTCTGAGTGATACAGATTTGTAGATTGATTAAGGTGTCTACTCTTGTGATTCGGATGTAGATAAGGAGTTTGTCTTGTTTGAACTTCCTTTAACGTTGTTATGACAGTTTCCTAATTTCCATCAGGTATTGTTGTTGTTGACTTAACTACTGAATCCTTATTTGGGGTGTCCTCTGTTTGAACGACAACCTCTGAGTACGTTTTTACTTCAATAGGGTTTGGATTTGCCTAAACTGCGAGATTAGTTATCTTGATCTCTGTTTCTTTAGTTTGGCCTACTACAGCTGGAGATTTTGATGCTTCCTTTGCGACAAGTTCTTTGAACCTATTCGCCAATGACTTATTTTCATCCTTAAGTTTTTTAATTTGTTTGAGCATATTTTGATTATGATTTTTGAGACCTAAGCATTCCTCATTCTCTGAGTCAACTTTATTTTGGCCTTCACGCTTCTCGTATTTTAAACACTTGATTTATTCTACTAATGTATGGTTAAGGCCCTTCAAACGTAAATTTTCTTCTTCTTATTCTAATAAACGCTGCTTGAGTTCTTTCTTTGATGTTTTAGCTTTCTTGACTTGTTCAAGTAGCTTTTCTTGGTGATCTCTGAGGTGCGAAATTTCTTTGTCCTCGCTGCAGATGACTTCTTCAAACTCTTTTTGATTCTTTAATACAGTATTTTCGTTATCTTGAAACATCAAATCTGAGATATCCTTAAGGTCTTCTAATGAAGATTTTATTGATTTTAATTTACTTGTTATGTCTCAAAACATGACCATCTTCCCTTTATAAGGAAACGTCAAAACTTGTTTCTTTATATTTAACATGAATGTACCCAAATCCTTAAACCAAGGTTGACTGAGTATGATGTCAGTGTTTTTATCTGTCCTTACAACATGAAACTGAAATATGTAGTCATAATGACCTATTGTCACTTGTAGATCACTAATTTTATACTCGTTTTGGTCAAAAATGTTTTTCTTTACACCAATGCTTAGCTCTGGAAATAATAATTGATTTGCCAAGTTGATGTTGATATAATTTTTATCATTGCTTGGGCTAATGACGACATTAATTTCTCTTCCTTTAATACCTCCTTTTAATGTAATTACTCTATGACCTGTAACTGAAAGACCATTATAGGAAAACCTTTCTTCCTTCGTCATTTTAGAATTGAGCTCCATCATTTTTTTTCAATGATTTATCCCATTTGTTTTGTTGATATGACTTAAAGTATTATATTTAAAGTTCCTTTGGACTTTGTACTTCAAGCCTCCTTTAAAAGTGTCTTTATATATATATATATATATATATATATATATATATATATATAATTCTTCAAAACTCTTTTAATCCAATTTCCTATTATCCTTAATATTTCAAAACTCTTTTGTATTCTTTTTATATAATTATAGTTACGTTTTTTCCCTTTTGTACTTTAAAAACAATATTTAAATATTGTTTCAATTGACTTCTTTTAAATATCTTATTGTCCTTGGTATTTATTTTTTAAATTTCATATAACTCTTTGAAATTTAATTTAACTTCACTCTAACGTAAACTCTTAATTGATATTTTCTCCTTACGTAACCTTTTATAGTCAAATATCCATTTTGTACTTATATATTTTCAATAATTTTATGACTTGAATTTTTCTTTAAATACCCCTTTATAATATAATACTTCTCTTTATATATCTTTTATTTATAATATATTTTTTTTATTTTTCAAAAGTTACAACCCTAGTGAAACGTGGCTATTCACCTTTGGTGTATATTATAAATTATATGTTCACTTATGTACTTTTGACTCGGTTAATGTTCTCTACGTAAAAAGTAAAACTTACCATTCACATAAAGAAATTTTGTATTCCCTTTGTTTTCCTTTTACTTTTTAAATACCATGGGCAATTACCATGGGTTGGTTTCTAAAACTTCCGTTAACGTTTTCCACATAAAAAGTAAAACTTACTATTCACATAAAGATATTTTGTATTCATTTTGTTTTTCTTTTACTTTTAAAATACCATGGGCAATTACCATGGGTTGGTTTCTAAAACCTCCATTAACGTTTTCCACGTAAAAGTAAAACTTACCATTCACATAAAGAGATTTTGTATTCCTTTTGTTTTTCTTTTACTTTTAAAATACCATGGGCAATTACCATGGGTTTCTAAAACCACGGGCTTGTCAACCACTTAATGAAGAATCAAGATAATATTATTTACTCTTCCTTCTCTTATGTATAGTTTTAAATATATTTGGAAAGATTCCCTCTTAACTTTATCATGCACTTTTTATCAATAATGTAGAACCTTTTTATATATATGAATGTTCTCCTTCAAAATTTACATCGGACTATATTTATTTATTTATTTATTTTAAATCTTTTTTATTTTTCTTAATATTTATATGTACTTCTTTTAATTTATGTTTTTTCTTTGACTATCGTAATTTTTCCTCCTTTTTTTGTTTTTGTTTAATGGCCAAAGCCCTGAATGATGAAACCGGTGGAATGAGAGTCTCCAACACTGGTGTAGCGACGACAACAAGGTTGACGATAGGTTGATGGCCAAAGGGTGGATCAGAGGTAGTTCTGATACCAATGTAACGACCGAAAGTCGTATACGCAGCAAAAATATTTAAAATACTTCGTAGACAAAGACATGCATCGTAGGACAGTAATTGTAATTGTATATTGAATAAAAGAATTGATGTAGGATAAATACAAATGAGAAACCATATAGCATCACCCCTGTGTATTTACTTGTTTATCGCCAAATGCCATTTACACAGAGAAATCACGCTAAACACTTAGCGGATTCAGCAAAGCAGACTTGAAATTTTATGCATGGGAGTGTTGAGTCTTATCGAGCCAGCACATATTATCACATCGCTATAAGTGAGTGGTCTACATTAAGGTCTAGACTTGAACCTTTGCGATTTTCGATTGCCGACGTATATCGCATCGGCACTTTAGGAGCGGGAGTTATAAAGTGTTAAGCGACCCATTGCAATCGCCGATAGCAATTAGCGATATCGCATCAGAGCTCCGCCAAGGGCAAGCGCCGATTGCGATAAATGTTGCGGACCCGATGCAACATTACAATTGACTTAATGCTATATCGCGCCCGCCTTGTCGAAAGTGACCATTGCAAGTTATAAAGGGATGGCGCGATATGTTGCGACTGTCGATTGCGATTACACTGCAGACCCAATGCAGGTATAGATGAGGGTGCAATAAATTTGAAGTCCGCACGTTTAGCGTTTTGGTTGTTTTTTCATATGTTCTCGTGTATTACATTTGCGACCATAAAAAGGCGGGCCCGCATTACCTGAGCATCCGACCCTCCACCGTTGATCATCCCTTTGTAGATCCAACGGTCTACATATATTTCGGGTGGACATATAGCTCGAGGAATACCCACCCAAAAAAGCGGTATCCTCTTCCTTCCCACTGCTACGTGTCGCCTGCAGAGTGGAATCGGAAGCCATCCGCTTAATACCAGTTCCCGCTTAAGGCCCTTCCGAAATACCACTTGTGGTATAAGAATAATTGCATTGCGCGGGGTTTTTTAGGCCAAAAGGCTTATGATAACAATTCCAATAGTTCAGTTGGCTTAATCATGGCGATTGTGATTGCGATTGGGACGTGGCATCTCCGTTAAACTGTAAAGTCCTGTGTATGTCTATGATGATTAAAAAAAGGAGCATTGTTACAGTTTTAACTTGGAATATGTGTTCTCTGTGTATTATTCGGTCATCGTCGTTGAATCAACATGTCTCAGGAGTGTTGGTGAGCACGAAGAGACTGAGGAAGCCACAGTGACCAAGGATGGAAGCCAAAGGATCAAGCGATGCAGAGGAAACTACAGAGACCGGGGAGGAAGCCAAAGATCCAGCGAAAAGAGGAAATCGATAGACAGAGGCATGAGGAATGCATAAAACGAAAAAATAGAGAACAAAGTGTAGTGTTGTTGAAACAGTTGGAGGAAATAGAGGCAACTGGAGAGGGTCCAGCAGAACAGAAAAAGGGCTGAAGGACCAACAGGACAGGAGACAGTGGAAGGGGAGAAGTAGCCAGCAAAAAAACAGTCATGCTAAAACATTCACTGTGACAATAAGAACATATGCTTGAACAGAAAGCAGGTTCCTATGCAGAGCCTAGTGCAGCTAACAGTGGACATACTAAAGCTGTGTGGAGACATTATCAGAGGTCATGAAGGTTATTTGAGACTTTGTGTGAGCAGTATGAAGAGTTGTAAAGACTCCTTCATAAGAAGATTGGTTTTCATTGATGTTGTTGGATGGAGACTAAAGTGAAGCTATAAACAGACAGAACTCATTAAAGAAGAGTTCTGAGACCAGAACATTACGATCAAACATGCCTTGACAAGATTGGGTTGGGACCCTTGGCGCTGATGCCTCAAAAGTAAGAAGGATTAGAGTCCTTGGGGCTAATGCCTCAGAAGTAAGAAGGATTGGAGTCCTTGGGATTGGTGCCTCAAAAGTAGGAAGGATAGGTGTCCTTGGAACTGGTGTCTCAAGAACTGGAAGGATTGAAGTCCTTGGGAGTTGGTGCTCCTAAGTCCAAGATTGGTGCCTTGGTGAAATAGAGTTGGAGCTCTGGAGGATGGAGCCTCACAAAAGTCCATGTTGGTGCTTGGCAACTGATTGCAACCACTTATTTATTGTATCTATTTTATTGCAAAGATTATATTAATAAAAGCATTTATTCTTGTTGTTCATCTTATGTTCTGAATATAAATGTTTTAATTGATAAAACAATAATCGGAAAAAGAAACCCCCCCCTAATGTTTCCAACAATTGGTATCAGAGCCAGTACTTTCATTCAAAGCCTAACAGCGTGAAGGTTGATCATTAGAACACAAATGGCGAAGTTAAGGAAAGTCTCCAATCCTCCTAAGGATGTGTCTCCCTTTACTACTAAAATAGAAGACAATCAATTTGAGGAGGCTCCAAGGCTCAATGGGAACTTTAATATATGGGAAGAAAGAATGAAGAATTTCTTACAGACTCAAGGCATTGAAATCTGGAAATCAGTGATTGATGATAACAGGATGGATGAAGAATCCAAGGAGTACAATGCAAAAGCAATGAAGACAATCTTGAATGGGCTACCTGATTCTATAAAGAACAATCTAGGAAGATATTCATCAGCAAAGGGTATATGGGACAAACTTCATGACCTTCACTCAAAAGGATCATTGACCATAACCATCAGTCAAGAAGATGATGGAAATCAAGAAGGAAATCCAGAACCCATCATAGAAGCTGAAAATGAGAATGATGACATCAAGGCTAAAGCAGACCTAGAAGATGAAGAGAATGAAAAAGATTTTGTAGAAGAACTCCTTGCTCAACTTATGGCTGCCATGGAAGAGATTAACAATTTGAAAAAGGAAAATGAGGAACTTAAGAAGATAGCACTAGCTGGTGACTAAGATCAAACAAGGGAGAAAGTTGACCTTGTCAAGCTTCAAATACAAGAAAGGGATGAAGAGCTTGCCAAGCTTAAGAAGGAATTTCATCAAAGCAAAGGAAAGCATCATGAAGAAGTCATATCCATGACAAATCAATTGGATAAAGCAAAGAAACGAGAAGATACCTTGTCAAGTCAACTTGAACAAAGGCACAAGAGCTTGAACAAACTTGAAAAAGAGATTGGTCAATACAAGGAAGAGGTCTCCTCTCTCAAATCTCAACTACAAGAAGCAAGGAAACAAGCACAAGGAACTGAAAAGACCATGGAAGCATTGGAAACCATAGAAGGACAGGTTGATGAAGCGGGAAAGGAAAGAAACACCATGGTCTGTCAACTAAAAGCAAAGGATGAAGAAATCTTCAAATTAAAATCTAACATCAAGCTTCTCAAGGCTAAAACATGTAAAGCTACAAGGATCAAGGAAGAAATGGAGAGCAATCAAGCAAAGAATGAAGAAATCTTCAAAGTGAAGTTAGATATCATCTCCCTTAAAATAGAAGCAGATGAAGCTACTCGTATCAAGGAAGAAACTGAGAAACAACTTGCTAAGAAGAATAATGAGTGTGAAAGATTGGAAGAAGAGATTGTCTTCCTCAGAAAAAAGGTTGAAGGGATGAACAAAATCTTGAAGAGCTCTCAAGCCTTGGATGACATGCTCAGCTATCACAGATGTCCATTTGATAAATCAGGTCTCGGGTATGCAAGTGAATCCTCAAACAAGAATGATAATGCTTCAAACAAAAGGGATGTGAAGAAGCCAGAAAGAAATGGTGATGCTCCCAGTTCCAGCAAAGGCAAGGAGAAACATCAAGGCTACAATGGAAGAAATCCTGCTCCAAGAAGAAATGTAGATGATGTCAAAGATGCGAGAGGCAATGGTTATCATCAAAGGATCTCAAGGCAGAAAGGCTTCAGAAGTACATCAAGGAAATCTTCATCTCCCAGGGACCAAAGTTCGTTTTTTGGTTATTGTTATTCTTGTACAAACATTGGTCACATGGAAAAATACTGTATAGCATATCATAAAGATAGATGTTATGGTCCCCTACCATCTCATAGCAATAGATATTGTAGTCCCCAACAATCTCCAAAAAACAATTTTGCAAGAAGAGATCATAAATTCTTATTCATGAACAATGTAGAATGCTTCAAGTGTCATAACATTGGTCATATGGCATGTGATTGTAACTTAACTTGGGCTCTTACACAAGCTAGAGCCATGCAAAAAAAGAAAGTTACACAAGTATGGAGAAGGAAGCAAATACAATCCGAAAGTCCCTTGAACTCTCCAGCCAACAGCATATGTCATTGGCATGAATTTTGACAATCTAGGCATTTGATAGGAAGACTCTGCCAAAAGAAATGATGCATACGATTAGAGGGAGCCTGTGATTCTTGATCATTATTGCAAAAGCTATTAGTGAAAGGGTCCCTATGAAATCCTTGTTGAGCTATATTAACAGTCATTCTTTGATAAAGATCATTTCTTAGGGGTACTCCATTGAAGAACATGATCCTATAATCATTCTTTGCACTGTTGTTAAAGATGCTTTCCACTTAATCACTAAGTAGTATTTGGAGCAACAGAGAAAGTCATCTAATGCTAGAGAAATAGGGCAAATAACTATGGTGTTGATATTACAGATGCTAAATGTCTTGACTCGGGGATTTAATGTGAGAACAGATAAATTATGGACACTAATAGAGGCAATCTTCAAACAAACAGATACATCTGGAATGGAGTTTGAAGTAAGAGGAGCTAGCAGCATATAACAAAACTGAAGCATTGCAAGAAGATGCAAATCAGCAAAATGAATTTAAAAGACAGTCATAGATTGGATATCTAAATATGCTAAGGGAAATAACTTGTTGAAATATGTACAAGAACACAAGGAAAAGATGGCTCACAGAAAGGAGAATGTTGTGAAATCAAATATATTATGCTAACACTGGTCACTGAGAAAATATGGCAACAGTAAGGCACAACCTCTCACCATTTCATCCAAATGCAATAATGTTGAATACTAGATGGCAGTGACTCAAGGAGAAGCACAGAGACACAAAGGAACTTGGATCTGAAAAAAGATTACAAGAAAGAAAATTTCAGTGGCATTTTCTCTTGATTCGGACTATGAAGGTCTCTCAATATTGCCTGTGGAGATAGCAATATGGACTGAAGCATAAAAACCTGGACTTGGAAACTTGGTGTATGGTTATTTGTAATCTGATTGAAAGCAATGAATTAGAGCATCTTTAAGCATTGTTGAAGTCATGATAAAGTAGTTCTAAGACATGAAGAGCGAATAATGTGCTAATTGATGATAAAGCATCAATCCCTCTACCTTGGTTAAAAAGAAGAAGAGCACTATGACAGGGGGAGTCCTAGACCCATGAAGACCTACCATTTATGAAAAACAGAAGCAGTTTGATAGGGGGAGTCCCAGAGCACTCCTTTGCCCTTGATGTCAAAGGGGGAGAGAAGAAGAATATTGCCATCAATAACAAAGGGGAGATTGTTGACTTAGGTTGTCACTGATGTCAATATGGAAATATTCTAGATACTAGATGATGATATGAAGCCAAGGGGAAACAGAGTAGATCCATGAAGAGATAGGAGCAAGGCCATCAGTATAGCCAAGCCATAAGAAAAAGTTTGTTAACGGAGGAGTTAACAAAGGAGGCATATCAAAGCTATTGCAGAATATCAAAGCAAGAGAGGCATGTCGAAAAAGGCAGAAGCCATCAAGGTATGAAGGTATCAAGAGGAGGTCATTGAAAGACATTGCAAAGCCAAAGGAAGACATTGGAGCAAGAATAGCCATATCGGAGGAGCATTGCATGTAATACATGCCCAAGAAGAACCAAGAGGAAGAAGTCATCAAAAGAGGAGTCAACATGCCAAAGGAGGCAAAACAGAGCTATCGAAGCTACAGGAGGAGCCATATATATTCCAAAGAAGAACATATCGAAGGAGCAGACAGAGCCATCAGAGGAGCAAACAGAGCTATCGGAGGAGCAAAGAGCAGACAAAGCCATTGAGGAAGCAATCAGGGCTATCGAAGCCATTGAAGGAAGCAGACAAAGCTATCGGAGCAAGAATGCCAAAGAATACACTATTGGGAGCAATATATGCCACAAAAAGGTTATATGCATGCATTAACACTATCGGAGGCGAAAGAATTGGTTGTATTGCAAATACACTATCGGAGGCGGAAATCATAGGTGTATTGGAAATTATTATAGGCGGAAGTTTTAACGCTATCGGGTCCGTAGAACCCATATAGCATCACCCCTGTGTATTTACTTGTTTATCGCCGAATGCCATTTACACAGAGAAATCACGCTAAACACTTAGTGGATTCGGGAAAGCAGACTTGAAATTTTATGCACAGGAGTGTTGAGTCTTATTGGGTCCAGCACATATTATCGCATCACTATAAGTGAGTGGTCTACGTTAAGGTCTAGACCTGAACCTTTGCGATTTGTGATTGCTGACATATATCGCATCGACACTTCGGGAGCGGGAGTTATAAAGTGTTAAGCGGCCCATTGCAATCACCGATAGCGATTAGCGATATCGCATCGGACCTCCGCCAAGGGCAAGCACCGATTGCGATGAATGTTGCAAACCCGATGCAACATTACAATTGACTTAATGCTATATCGCGCCCGCCTTGTCGAAAGTGACCATTGCAAGTTATAAAGGGATTGCGCGATATGTTGCCACAGCCGATTGTGATTACACTACGGACCTAATGCAGGTATAGATGAGGGTGCAATAAATTTGAAGTCCACCCATTTAGGGTTTTGTTCGTTTTTTCATATGTTCCCGTGTATTACATTTGCGACCATAAAAATGCGGGCCCGCATTACCTGAGCATCAGACCCTCCACCGTTGATCATCCCTTTGTAGATCCAACGGTCTACATATATTTCGGGTGGACTTATAGCTCAAGGAATACCCACCCGAAAAGCGGTATCCTCTTCCTTCCTGTTGCTACGTGTCGCCTGCTGAGTGGAATCGGAAGCCATCCGCTTAATACCAGTTCCTGCTTAAGGCCCTTCTGAAATACGACTTGTGGTATAAGAATAATTGCATTGCGCGGGGTTTTTTAGGCCAAAAGGCTTATGATAACAGTTCCGATAGTTCAGTTCGCTGAATCATGGCGATTGTGATTGCGATTGGGACGTGCCATCTCTGTTAAACTGTAAAGTCCTATGTATGTATATGATGATTAAAAAAAAAGGAGCGATGTTACAGTTTTAACTTAAATTATGTGTTCTCTGTGTATTATTCGGTCCTCGTCGTTGAATCAACATGTCTCAAGAGTGTTGGTAAGCACGAAGAGACAGAGGAAGCCACAGCGACCAAGGAGGGAAGTCAAAGGATCAAGCGATGCAGAGGAAACTACAAAGACCGAGGAGGAAGCCAAAGAGCCTGCGAAAAGAGGAAACCGATAGACAGAGACATGAGAAATGCATAAAACAGAAAAACAGAGAACAGAGTGTGGTGTTGTTGAAACAGTTGGAGGAAATAGAGGTCGCTGGACAAGGTCCAACAGAACAGAAAAGGGCCGAAGGACCAACAGGACAGGAGACAGTCGAAGGGGAGAAGTAGCCAGCAGAGAAACAGTCATGCTGAAGCATTCACTATGACAATAAGAACATATGTTTGAACAGAAAGTTGGTTCTTATGCAAAGCCTAGTGCAGATAACAGTGGACATACTAAAGTTGTGTGGAGACATTATTAGAGGTCATGAAGGCTATTGGAGACTCTATGTGAGCAGTATGAAGAGTTGTAAAGACTCCTTCATAAGAAGACTGGTTGACATTGATGCTATAGCATGGAGACTATAGTGAAGCTATAAACAGACAGAACTCAGTAAATAAGAGTTTTGAGAGCAGAACATTACGATCAAACATGCCTTGACAAGATTGGGTTGGAACCCTTAGGGCCGATGCCTCAGAAGTAAGAAGGATTGGAGTCCTTGGGGCTGATGCCTCAAAAGTAAGAAGGATTGGAGTCCTTGGGATTGGTGCCTCAGAAGTAGGAAGGATAGGTGTCCTTGAAACTAGTGTCTTAGGAACTGGAAGGATTGAAGTCCTTAGGAGTTGGTGCTCCTAAGTCCAAGATTGGTGCCTTGGCAAAATAGAGTTGGAGCTCTGGAGGATGGAACCTCACAAAAGTCCAAGTTGGTGCATGGCAACTGATTGCAACCACTTATATATTGTATCTATTTTACTGCAAAGATTATATTAATAAAAGCATTTATTCTTGTTGTTCATCTTGTGTTCTGAATATAAATGTTTTAACTGATAAAACAATAGTCAGAAAAAGAAACACTGATTCATCCCTGCCCCACCTCTCAATATTTCCAACAAGTTATTAATTCAATCTAAATTGACATAATATGACATAATAGTCACTTAAACAACACTCAACATTTGTTAATTTGTTTGTGTGAAAAGCTAATAGAAAAATTCCATATAATATGTTCTTTAATTTTGAAAATATCTTCTTTTCCTCACTCTGAAGCATGTTTGACCTACTATTACTCATCTTTGATTCACTTATTCTCTTTAACTGACACATTTCATCAAGTCTATCATAATATAAGATAAATATCTTATATTGCATTACCTAGTTAGTTCTTAATAAAACTTCAAATGAATGCATATACTATATAGGTCTTGCAATTTGGCATCAGTGTAGCGCTTTTAGTAATATAGTCAAACCAATTAAGATATCCCTCAGAAGTGTATATATGATATTACATTGCTAAATATGATATCATCTAACTGGAATGATGGATAAATACCGACATCTATAAAAATGAATCAATGATTAATTACGGTGTTACAATTTTGCGAGAGATCATTTTTCAAATATTTTTGCCATATTAGTGGCTCTTTTGAATATGGTTGTGCAATTAGAACCTATTTGCACTTCACTATATTTCTTTATTTTAGTATGTAATTTCCTTTCATGAAATTGTACCATCCTATCAACCATTGGTGTTGTCTAACAAGGCCACAAATTAACCCGAACTGTGAATTTCTCACTGGAATTTGGTGAAAAAATATAATTGTGGGAGTGTTTAAATCATTTTTCGATGGCAGAAATATATTCAACATCATCAAGAACCCTGGGGCACCGCAAAATCTTGAAGCTTCACAGTTGTAACCTGGATTTTCAAAAATTTCCCCCATATTTTTTCAAAATCATGCCAAAATCCTATTATTTTCCGAGCAAAATTGTGGCATGTTTAGACCTCACATCAACCATTTCAATTGATTGATAAAAATACACATCCTAAATTAACAATATTCTATTTTATATAATCATATTGGCCTCTAGCATCCATTTTCATATGAGTTGATGACTATTATTAACTCATCTGAATGATTAATTTAATCTAAAATTGAAATAATAATCACTTAAACAACACTCAACATTTGTTTATCTATTTGTGTGAAAAACTAACACCAAAATCCCATATAGCATGTTTTTCAATTTTGAAAATATCTTCTTTCCCTCGCTTTGAAGCATATCTTACCCATTATTACTCATCTTTGATTCATTTATTCTTTCTAAATGGTCCATTACAGTAAAATCTATTATACTATAATATCTTATATAAAACTCCAAATGAATGTATTTAACCATTTTGCCTAAGTGAAACATGCAATTACAGTGGTTGATTTCCCACATAAGTGGGAGCCCAAATTGTTGTAGCAGTTGCAACACCCTCCAAAATTTTGGCATGCATCCAATTTCGGAGACTTCCTTGGTTTTTCCCTTGATGTTTGCAAACACTCGGGCTCATCCCATAAGCTCGTGTCGAGTCTTTGCACCCTCCTCGCTTGACCGTTCACCGGACATCTTTTAGTATGTTGATCACAATGTCATGCTTGCAGTCATGTTCTGGCTATGTTGAAGGTCTATCTTTGTGTGTACAAATTGTGTTTGCTAAGTAAGCATTTGTCGCACTCACACACGAAGTTGTATGCAATGTCGCACAAGTGTCGTCGTGGTCGTTCAATGATCTATCTCAAGTATCGCACTTCCACTCGCACTCGTTGGCCAGTCACACTGAGCATGTTGTCTTGTTGGTTCGAGGTGTCTTGTCGTCGAGTCATGTTGAGTGTGTGTTCGCAAGGTCATGCATGCACGAGTTCACTTGTTCACACACTTAGTCATTTTGCCGAAGTATTGTCGACCAAACCACACTCCACCAGTCAGACCTCTGTCGAGTTGCATTGCACAGTCTCAGCCCTCAGTGATCAAGTATTGTTGCCCAGAATTGTGCAAAGCTTGAGGTTGTCTCCCAGGCAATTTGCACTGCGCAATCCTGGAATCAACCCAATTGTCACCTAGAACAGCGCAAAAGTTGCTCAGCAAGCCATCTCAATCTGTGCTGCCCGCAAGCAAATCTATCAAGCTTCCCGTTGGTCAACCAGAGAGTTTGACCAAGTAGTCACCCCGGGCTTCACTCCAAAAAATTGCGCAGAAGCTGCCAACATGCTCGCCTCCGCTGACTGAAGAAATTGCGCAGACATGAAGGACAGGCTCCCAGTACCTGTCACTGCATTGTCCTCGAAATTTGCGCAGTTCTATCAACCAATTCCCCTGTCAGCCGACCTGTTGCTCCTCCTGAAAACTGCACAGTTTTTTTGGGTTGTCCTCCAACTTCCCGACACCCCGCTCAGCCCAGAAACTGCGCACAGATGTCTTGCGAGCCAGCCTCCCAGTTCTGTGCAATTTTGGCCAGCAAGCTCCAGTAGCCCGTTGCCAGCCTCCCCGGAGAATCTGTGTAGTTTTCACTTCCAGTGTCCTCCATGTTGCCTACACTACCTCCCAAGAAAATTTGCGCAATTCTTGCCCTTCAATCGAGCCAGATCCTGCAGATGGTCACTGCTCTTCCGGACTGCTCATCCCAGCCTCCCAGTGACCTTTGCGCAATTTTCCTTGACAGTGCCTCGTAGCCCGCATCCCGACCTAAAATGTGCTCTGCGAAATTTCAGAGCCTTGTCCTCCCTCTCGATCACCTGCACCCGAGATGCGTCAAAGTAGACTAGGAGATTTATGGATTTGATGTTGTCTTGTCATGAGTGATTGCAGATACAAGTACATGGATGAGACATGGCGCGACGACGAACGGGATGAACAAGGAGCGCATGCTAGGAGACTTGTTCGCGAACAGATGAACACATGAAGCATGCCAAGTACCAGTGAAGGAGATACATGCACGTGCAACATCAAGCGAACACTGAGACCATAGAAGACTTCGCGCACCTTGTCATGCAGAGGTGAAGCTATGATACACCAAGAGCACACTCATCACTCAGCAGCGATGTAGCTCGACATGGACACCACCATAAGCATGAACATACCAGCATTGTTGTGTCGAGTCATGTCACGAGTCATCTCGACCACGTCACTACGGTGGGTAATTCTGTTGTAATCAATGTAATGTAATGTGGAAGTCCAAGAGACCCACATGTAAAGTTGAAGAGTCATGTAAGTCAAACTGTTATGAGGAAAGTCGAACAGTGACAAGGGTCAGTTTCACCCTTGGCTATATATACCCCTCATTTGTACATGCAAAGGACTTTTCACCTTGGCTCCTCCTACATAGCCCTGAGAGTTTGTAGTCTTTTCTTTGAGGAGCGAGCAGTGGCTCCAACGCCCTGTTATGGAGTTTAGTGATGTAATGGTGTACGGATGTGTCTTGGAACTTTCGCTTCATTGAAAAGCATGTTAACAGGCCAGCACATTTTCACACATGTATCGTATTCGTTTGTAAGACTGTTATTTGGACATTTGTAATGCATGTTTCTTTAACTTGTATTAAGATAGTTGAACTATTTCGGTTGTTCTAGTACATATGCTTTTGGAAATGTGTTGTATTAGTTGTTAGCATCGTCGCACTCGTGTGGACTATTCCACTAGGTGTTGTATGTGCTATTTGTTCACTTCGTGTTTGTGACTGCGGCATCCGTGTGGACTACTCCGTCGGAAGCTGCGCATGTCCTGTTGTGTTGTTTGTCTCTAACAGAGTTGGGACTATTCCCTTTCGACTTGAGACTCACTCTTACCCTCTCTTCCTCCGCAGTAAAAAAACCTTGACACAAGCGACACTAAGCACTCACCAAGCACACGAACCTCGTTGTTTGAAGAAAAAGTAAACCTCTCATGTGCTGACAAGCAAAAGCTAAGGCATATCTTTAAGATAATGGAAACCGAGCCATCGTACCGGATAGGACTCCTACACCAAACGGTGTGAGGTCTAGTTGGGACTTCATATCGGAGAGATCCCCTGAATGTTGTCAGGTCCAACAGCGTCAACACAAACAAACCTATTATAATATAATATCTTATATAAAACTCCAAATGAATGTATTTAGCCATTTTGCCTAAGTGAAACATGGAATTCCAGTGGTTGGTTTCCCACAGAAGCGGGAGCTCCCAAACATAATAAAAATATGAGGATCCTCCTAATATCAAATTAGGCTCCCATAGCAATAACTTATTTAGTTAAAGCATTCTTTGTAACCAAAGGATTGAAAAACTTCCAACTCTCCATCAAAATATTCGAAAACTATTTGAGATTGTCACTGTCCAAAATTACCAATCGATTCATTCCGTTTAGAACCATTTGGAAGCAAAAAAATCTGTGTTGAGTTTGTATGTGGCTATTATAAAAGAGCTTAAAATCAGTCGAGAAAATTTTTTCAGCAAAACCATCATAGTTGGGAAAAATTAAATTCCTACAATGCTATCATTTACAACATTACTCATATAAGTTAGTACTTCCAGAGACGATTTTTTCTCATTGATGTTGCTTGTTAATTGTCATTTTAAAATTTTAAATTTGCTTGAATTCAACGGCATCCAGTATCCTATCAGTACCACAAGGCTTCAGGCTAAATATGAAGATATCTCTTATGACCATGTATACATCCTTATGTATGCAATGGGTTATAAAGAACAGCCATTGGTGACCTATGAATGGAGGAATTTCACGCATGCAGGGCATCATTCTCAAGCATTGGTGTCTTGCATCGGTCTGAGATTCATTAGAAGTTAAGTTTTTAATATGACATCCTTTTGGCATAGATACCAAGTCAACCCATGTGGATAGGGCAGACCATAATAACAATGGAACCTTCAAGACAGCTCAACATTCCATCAACCTCACTAGTGAACTAACACCCCATAGGCGATGGAACACTAATTTGGTTTGCAATGTTATATGTAGATCCATTACAACATAAATTCCATGTAATGGCAAAGAAATTTCACATCTTACGAGAGTTTGAAGTTGAATTTCAAGGGAACTGCATTTTCCAATAAAAAAGATCAAATGGATGACTTTGATAAGTCTTGTAATACCACACAACAGGTTAAGTTTAACCACAAAATAAGAGACCAGCGAACACTAGAAAAATGGTTGAATTATGTGTGTCTAGTAGCACAATACAAATGAATGAATTGAGTGGACTAGACAGGAATATTACAGGTTGACCCATATTGGTTTTGTTATCCTGTGAGACAACACAGACACCAATACTTGGGCCAATTAAACTACAGAAAACTATATAAATATTCTCATGTTTAATTAGACTAAGATTTATCTTCAGATTATAGTGCTTTTCATTGACAAAGTCTAAAGTTTGTCAAACACTTCTCAGCTAGTACTATGTTTACTAATTGTAAGGTCGCATTCACCACATATCCAGTTTATGTTCATAAACTGATCTGTATGGGTTAGGAGGTTGGCATGCAAGTTTATTAGCCATTGGTGGTTGTTTCAAAAAAGAATAGGCAATGAATGAGGCCCTTTCCTTAAAAACAATAGATTGGTTAAAATTTCTTCTTCAAGTTGTATAGTAACATCTCTTGTATAGCACTTTCCCATTTTCTTGACCCAAATATTCCCATGTTGTTCATGGATTTCTGCCAGCGATGAAGAATTTATTCTGGTATACAAGAAAAAAAGAAGGAAATGGAAGAATCCTAACTCATAAGATTTGTTCATGATTTAACCCTTCAAACTAATAAGACGAGTATAAATGTGATTGTACAAGAAATTATAAAAATTAAAATGCCACAAAAGAAAAAGATTGATTTAGTAATATAAATGGGAAAGAAACTCCAAGAACATAATAACAAGTTAAAATACACTCTCAAATGCATTACAGTATAGAAAGCAAGATTATTCATATTTTACAAAAATTACATTTAATAGCATGTGAAGGAAGGAACTCATTCTGTTACAAGGATTCCGTGAACTGCGGAGCTGTGAAGTCAAGTTCTTGTCTCATAATGCAGCACATAAACCAATCACTGGTATAAGTTGGCATCCCCGTTATTGCTGCTGCCAGAGCTTCTGACATATCCTCCTCACATGTTAAAGCAAAAGCATGTGAAGGGTTTTGCACTTCTTCTAGGCTTAGCACAGCCTGCATAAACCACATCCACAAGCATGTTTCAAGTCAGCAGCAATTGATGCACAGTATTATGGAAAAAATTATAGTGAGAAAAATACTTACCTTGCCACCTGCAGCCATGATAATGGCTGAAAGATCCTCCACTTGTGGCTGAACATGTGGTGTAAGATACACATGAAAATCATTGAGTAACACACGGGGATTAGCAGATGCTTTAAGAACAACATCTTCCACTTTTACTCCATATTTTGACTCGAAATCTTTATCCTTCAAGACATATGGCATTTCACCTAAACATGATTAAGCACGACATAAGATTCCGGAGGGTGCAACTTGCAAGGTTATTCTTTCAACTTCATATACAATATGCAATAGTAGAATGAATCCTGCAGCTTACCTACAAATTTACTTTCCCTGAAGCTTGCTTTCAGCCACTCTGGTGAGACTACCCAAGCACTGGACAGAGAAAGCATATTAGAAATATAAAGTTTTTTTATTGGGTAATAAACTTTTTGTCTTTAAGAAAACAAATGCTCATGATGAGATGCACAATAGATTTTAAGAATCCCCTCGGAAATAAGATCTTACCCAGCACAAAGTGCAGCACAAAAATTTAGCGTCCTCCTCACTTGCCCCGTGACAATATGTGTGCAGATATTCCCATTACAAGAAACAGTACCTCCCAGGTTCTCAATAATCTATGCTTTCAATTGTTACAGAAGAAAATCAGCTCAAGACTGAATTAACACAAAGAATCAACCAAAAGAAGACCTCAAAACTAGACAACAGTATAAGTAAATGCATCAAGATCTAATTTATATGAACAAGATGCACTGATCCTGGGCATTAAATTCTGAGTAACTAATATCCTATTATCTATATAATGTGCACCAATGCTCAGAATCAGTTTCATGACATTAATATATGCATGTCAATAGATAATATTTGTGAATTGTGAAGACAAATATTTTAGAATTTTTGCTATTAAAATGTTTTCTATTCCATACCAAAGTCACCAGGCTTGACTCAGGATGAGACTTATTTTGACCAGATAGTCGAACATGACTCCAGACTTGGCAAAGATTCATGAATCAACCCAGCAAAGACTTGGCACCATGAAAAATACAAAAATAGAGATTTTCAAAATAATAAATATAAATTTTTAGGTTATACCTGTGAGATTAGTTTGACTTGGCAGCTTTTTTGGTTTGACAGTTTAGTTTCACCAAACAGTTTTCGCTTGGAGTCAGAAAGGTTTAAAAGATTTTGGCAAGTTCAATCAAGTCAACCCTGGCTAGAATCAGACCCACTGGATCCAGGTCAAACCAACCCAGATTGCCCACAGATCAGGTGGACTCATGTAGTCCTATTACTATGTTCCATATTAATGACTTCTATAATTTCTGTGTATGAGAAAACATTGAAAAGTCTTTAGTTTGTAATCATAAACAATATTTTGTGCAAAGTTCAATGTCATGAAAGATTTGCCACAAACAAAAGGTATCACAACTTTCATTATGTTGGTGGGTAACCCATAGGAGATAATTTTTCCCCTCATTTATGAGCCAAACAAAAAGCAGATAGCATTATGACAGAGTTCTCCACCCATTGCTCTAGTCAGATCTCTCTCCCATCTAGCATTCTTCTTCAAGGAAGGTGGGTTATCTCTCAACAGGCACTCTAACCATTCTAGCAATCACGTTCCTTCATTTAATGTTACGGGCATATTAATATGGATCACGGGGCAAATTGGATGATTGACCAATCTCAATTGTATCCTTATTCCACAGTTAACCTAGGAGATTAATCTTTGACTCTAGTCCAGTGGGACCTCCTATAAGGCCTTAAGGTTTAGTAAGGGCACTATTTGAGAGGCACTAAATGATATAGCATGTCCAAGGTAATCCATACCACTTTACATCTCTCTTAATTATCCATCTCCATTCTTTATGTTGGTTGTCATTGGTCATTGGGATTTGGCACCCTATATCCACATCCTTTAGTTAGGGCCCGAAAACTTGGCCCCAAAGGTTGATGTGGCTAAAAGAACATTAAAAGCATATAAAGCCACAATGACGGAAAATGTCAAATGCAAAGATGATTGGGACATATTTACCCTGTGGGCAAAAGCCTAGCATGAGCTCTACCCCTTTCATTAGCCATCACCTAGTTTCTCTAGCATCCAATACTTCACCTAAAATAAAGAAACTATTGAATGCCTCAACCTTGATGAGCAAGAAACTGCTACATCTGACAAGAGTATTGGAAAAGCATAAAGCAAACTTGGGCTCCTATGCTATGCACCAAATAAAGATAAATCATTAAAGTAAAAGGTGCATCAAATGGGTGGAAACGCGGGTCGAGGAAAGGGGTAACTCATGCCACCACAATTGCTCCCTCCTTACATCATTACACTTTGCATGTTGGACCCCATTAGTCGGTCTCATGGTTGTGCATTTTCCTTGAAGTCTCTCCCACTCCATGACCACCAAACAACACACACCTATGGATTGATGGGTCAACTTCGGACATGTCATCCCCCTTTGGCATTGGAAACACCTAATAGGGTTGTTTACTTAATCATCCCCAACATAGGCCAGATAACTTGTTTACAAGTCCTAATCTATTTAGACATTTGAAGGTGAGTTTTGTGTGAAGTATTTATTTGCTCCTAGCATTAAATATGGCCCATTATGATGCTTTAATGGCTTCATGTCCCTAAAGAAGATGATCTCACATGATCTACCGAGGTTTTGTTCAGGTGCTATGATATATGCAGCAAATATCCCTTGAGGGATAGCTTGATTCTTCTTCAGCACCTCCCAGTAGCTAGTTTGCCCTATTCTAAGAGCAAACCTGACTTTGTGGCCCCAACAATGGGCCTTCATAGATAAGCATTGGGCCTTTAGCGGCTTCCACATGCTACTACACCTCTTGATGAGCCTCTAGATGCTTAAACATTGAACTTGAAATCTTGGGAATCAGACAATTTAATGATGTGCCCAGATGGACCCAAGATGCCCTGAGCTAGCCTTGACCCTATTTGATGGACGATACTTTGTTTCGAAGCCTAGATGAGGATGGTTATCACATAAATGACTTAGGAGGGCTAGCACATCCCTCTTTGATGACAATGCTTACCCTAAGAAGTGCCACATAACTCCCACATGCATGAAAAGGGTGACATAGGGCTTCTTTTGGATGACATCATAGTGGGGGAGGCACCTTTTGGAGATGTACACATGTACTTTAGGGGTTCCTTGGAGAAAGGAACACTCTTGGACCATTGCCTCAATTCCTTGATGCAATATTGTCTATTTTGGAGGATGACATCATGGTGGAGACCATTTTTTCCCACACGTGTGGGTTATTTTTGGCATTTTGCTATGTTTTAAAGCTATTTCAAGGTCAGCTTGTGACCTTTAACCTAGTTGAACACTCAAGTAAACTTGTTTAGGGGATTTGCTTACGAAAATCATGAAAAAGTGATGTGCTTACCCTGCTATAAATAGAGGGGAATCACTTTTCATTTCATCATCACACTTCTCTAGAAGTGCGCAGTTAGCTCTTTTCTCTTCCACTTGGCCACAATGTAGTTTCATGGTACAAGTTTGTCTTCGAGGAGGAATTTTGCATGAGGAGATTTCTTTGGGATTGATTGAAGATATTATTATGGAAAGCTTATAACTTTATTGTTTATCTTTTGAATTTTGTGTCATTTCTATCTTATATGAATTATGGTTTCTATGTGTGCCATGTTGAAATTGCAATATCTAACTTGAAATCTTGATTCGTTATGCTATGCAAAATTGTTTTCCTTGAATCCCTCAAGAGAACTCTGCATTGTGCATCTCTTGAACTTAAAATCTCCCACTAAGGAAGCCGCCAGGGTTTGTAAGAAGAGGTTGTTTCCCTCTCACCCTCTTCATCAAGGTTGTGCCCAATTATATCAAAGCACTAGTCTAGGAGATGGTGATCAATCTCTTCTCTATAATTGTTTTCTCTCTCTTCTCTCTAAAATTCCAAATATCTATGGTTAGGGTTAGGGTTTCCTTGAAATATTGCTAAAAGGTAATTTTACTTGATGTTTTATTGCCCTTTTAGTAAGGATTGCATTTAATATTGATAAAAAGAAAAATATAGCATTAATCACATCGTAAAACCCTAATTCTAGAGCTGACATCATCATTTATATTGTTGTTTTATGCATGTCTTAGAGATAAAAGCTTAATTGCAAATGCTAAACCTTGCATATCTAATTGATAGCCATGCTCCTTTATTGACTTATCATTGTAAGGTTATGTCTTCTAATTGGTATCTGACATTGCATGCCACATCATTGAAAATCTATCAAACCCTAACTTATAACAGCGCTCTAATTTATTTAAGTGATCTAAAGATAAAGTGCTTGAATTTTGGCAAAGAATACCTTAGCCCTCTTGGTTGTACCAATACCCTATCTCAATTATTAGACCTACTCATCACCTTAAACCCTTCTTGTTACATATCCTTTAGGTGATCTATATATAGGGAAGCCTCCCTTGTGGTTTATTTGCCACAAAATAGCTGGAGAAAGGCTGTTGAGATGACAATGGTGGCCAATCCCTTCTTGCCACGAGGTCTGCATCTTCCTAGTGACACTTTGCACTAGGCCCTTTAGATTTTGTTGTAACGCATCTAATTCAAAGTAAGAGAAGAAATAAACAATCTACAAAATTTACCTAACATACTAAAAGCAAGAGATTGACTAGATAGGAAGGTTATATTCTTTCATCATTAATGTAATTCAAAGCTTTGAAATTTGAGGGCAGTTTCAACCATTTTGGTGAATATAAAGCTTCTATAAATTTCTGCCATCATTTCTTTTATCCAGATTCTAGTATCGAAACATAGGGCAGCGATGCTCAGAATATGCGGGTTTCCCAATTCAAATATACTTCTTGGTGTACACTATCGAGAAACTCTGGCCCAAAATCCCAATGTTATGCATCTTTGAAGTTTCCTCCAGAAAGAATGAAATCATATCAATATCCACTAGTGACCAAATATAGGTCAATGGGACTCGAGAGTCGAGAGTACATCTAGTGTCAATAGGCAAATGGGGTAGTGCTTAGGGCATCTCCTTTTATGGAATAACCACAACAACATAGAAACGTGTGTGAGTATGGAAAATTTCAGAATGAATCCTCAATCATACAGTGAAAATCAATTTCCTAAAGCATGAGAGAGAGTGAGAAAGATATTTCAACGAATGGAGAAAATCAACTGAGCAACCTTTAACTATCTAACCATCATCCAAGTCAAAGGAAAACATCAACCACTATGAAATCGTTGCTAATGCATCTGATACTATCTTCTAGATAAAGGCATGAACTCAAAGGAGTTGTCATGTAAACTATAGAGGTAGGTAGTTGAGGGCTCTACACTGAGGCTCTCCCATTACCCTAGTTAGATAAGCATCCAGAAGACATAGGGGCTAATCTGGGGATATGCTCCTACCCATGATGAATATGCCCTGTACCACTGAGGACAGAAACCCCACTACACTGAGAAATATTGTGTTGAAAATAGCAATACCATTAAATCTACTATTACATATTTTAAGAATGTGGAAAGTTTCTTATAATGACTGGAAAGTTTCTTGCAATGTAACGCAAAGGATGACGTATTAGTATAACTTGTTGCATGCATTTGACCTGTTAGAGCAGGTTAGAGTGTATAAAAGGAAGAGAGATGCATTACATTCAATGGGATTGGGTGAGACCAGATGCCCCCTGTGGGCTTCTCTGTTCTTGGTACCTGCTGCAGGAAGAATTGCCGTAATAGAATTTGTCTCAGTTTTTCTCCCCTTGCCCGTGTTTTCCTATCCGAATGCATGTTTCCTTTTTGTTGGTTATTTTCTGCATGCTAGTTTATTACATATGTATTCTATTTGCAGATATTTGCTCTATTTTTCTAACAAGATTGAGAAAAGAAAATACTGAGTTTTTCTGGCTATATCCATATGTAAAGCAATGTGATGGTTGTTAGCCAAAAATCGACAAAGCCCATAATGTTATACTATTGTACTTTATTGGCATTAAGGGACGTCATCAATGAGAGATAGTCAGGTAGTTCATAATTACGAACTAATTCTCTAGAATACAAATGTAGTCGAAAGTATTGGAGGGCATCAGCGTAAAGTATATGGAATTGTCCATTGTTGGAATTTCTAAGTCTATTCGTTAGAAATTCTTCCTGTACTATCTAATTTATTTCTTCCTACTTGTTCGGTTACTTAACAAGTTATTTACCCTGTAAACACTGAAAATAAATACAAGTATAGTATCAACACATAAAAATCATCAATTGAAAGAAAACAAGCCCAAGTAACACCGTTGTTTTTGGACTAATGTCCCTGGAAAAACCCAATGCGGGAAAACCGGTGCAGGTATCAGAGGATTTTATTATTAAGCAGTTTCAGAATATAATCTGGGTGCCAAAAATGGCTCACCCAACAGAGAATGCCCTCGGCAGTAGTACCTCTCAGTCAGAGACAGATATTCCGGCTAAATCATCGGAGGAATGATCCCACAGCAAAACTGCAGCACTTTTGCTACTCTCTGTCACCCTAATAGGGACTACATCACCCTATCCAGCGCTCTAGCTCCAATCTGCCCCACAAAATCTCCCAACACCAGCCTTTAGGGTCTGTGTCAGCCTCTCTGAACTAGCGTCAGCCTCACGAGGCTCTACGTCAACCTTTGGAGCCTCTGTGTCTCCCACGCTAGCCCTCCTCAGGCTCTGCGCAGCTCCTGGCTGCCTCATAGTGGCCTCTAGCTGGCTCTGCGTCAACCCTCTCTCAGCTTTTGCATTGATGCTCCCAGTACTATCTCTACCTCTCTGCTACTGTATTCAATGCCCCTCAGCTGCAACTCAGATCACTCCTTCAATTTCCTCAGCAAGCCCTGCCCCAGAAAATCGAATTCTTGATCAACTCGGTGTGTTCTCCAACTGACCCTCAAGCCTCCTCTTATACTTTTCTCGTTGGTCCATCAACAGCCGAGATTAAATCTCTAATCAACGGCTAAGATTAGATTTGGCTTGATCCATGACTTTTGGACCATTTTAACTCAATTTTATATTAATTCACATTAATATTTTATTTTTCCTAAGTTTAGACTTAAGAACTCCATTAAAAATATTAATTATTTTAATATCTCCCAAACTGGTTAGGTTCTGCCCAAACCATTTTTGGGTCTTGGAGATCTCATGTGCTATAGCCTCTCCACCAATTGTCGTGGCTAGAGCACATCCGATACTACCCCAAATCAACACTCCCTCTTAGCGAGGATTGTGCTCTAGTAATACTCCACACAGAGTATCACCCTGATCATCCAACATCGGTCCCTGTGCTGATGCTAAGCCTCCCCGCCCAACATCCTCTGCACTGTTACATCATGTACTACTACCCATGGCCCTGCCACTGCTGCATCTGTACGACAACTCCCTCTGCATTCGTGTTGCTACCCATGGCCCTGCCACTGCTGCATCTGCACTACATCCCCTCTCATCATGTTGCATTGTGCTACCCATAGCATTGTCATTGCTAACTGTTGCACTGCAACACAGTTACTGAGAAGTAAGTAGCTAATCCTCCCAACTCTGACATCTCTGTCAAGCTAGAGACACTCCTGACGTTGAAGCTCCCTTTGTCGTTGACAAGTGTTCCCTCTCTGACCTCTGCGCTACTGCAACAACTCCATGCATCTCGCATTGCTGCCTCACGTTGTCCTTGGACTCCTGCACTGTAGCACTCTCTGTCGCTCCATCCGCATCTGTCTCTACCAACATCTGCCAGTCCTGCTACTCCTCTTCAGGGCTCCTGTAGCAAGGTATAATCCAAGAGGTTGGGTACCTCAAGGATCATGCCCCTCATCACCTGTAGTCCGTCTGACTACATCTCGATGTCTCCCCACCTCTTTTCTCGAGGTGCATGAGCACTCATAGCACAGTCGTCATCAATTTCCACTTCCTTCTTCGCCTTAGTCGGCGCAACCTTGGTCTCAGAAACCTCTCCCTTGCTCTTCTTCCTAGGACACTGGTTCGCATAGTGACCCAGTTCCCCACAATCGAAGCAATTGACCTTGGAGAGGTCCTTCTTTCTTTTCTCTTGCTTTCCCACAGATGCGAGAGTCGCATCATCTTCTTCCTCCTTGATTCTGACCCCTTTCCGCTACTCCCTGCCTTGGACACCCATCTAATCTCTTCTTGACGAAGATCCACCCACAGTTCCTCCCAATCTGGAAGGCTCGTCCTGCCCAGTATGCTCTGGACAAATACCTCCCAATCCTCTAAGACTGCGTTCAATGTTGTCCTCACCATCAGTTCTTGATCCAGTGCGGCCCCTATGGAAGTTATTTGATCACAGATCTCCTTCAATCCACCGAGGAAGACATCTATCTGCTCCCCCTTCTACATCTGATATGACCGCAGTTGGTTTTCAAGTAACATCCTCCTCTGCACAAAAGTATGTTGGTACAATTTCTTTAAGGCCTCCCACATCTCATTTGTCGTCTCCTTCTCGGCAATATGTGGCACCACATGATCCTTGACACCATCAAGGATGATGCACTTTGCCATGGACATTGCCTCCTCGTACTTGTCATTTTCAGCGAGGTCAATCGGGATCGCTATCATTTTCAAGGCGAAGTGTTTGATGTGATACCTGTCTAGAATGGACAAGATCCTGGCCTTCCAGGCTACGAAGTTTGAAGCTCTGTCCAGTCTATCCTGATCTCTTAGCCCATTCATTGCCATTTCGCTACTCCTCTTTCGACTCTTTCAAGTCTCTCTACTTCCCGTCTGGAAGTTCTTGGTTTGACTCCCTCTAAGCCTCGATTTCTCTTCTGGAAATCCCTCTGCCAATCCTTGAAAGCAACTCCCTCCTCCTTGGTCTTGCCTTGTTAGGTATTGTTCTAACCACAGTACCCCACCAACTTCGCTCCGCAACTTACCCACAGCCTCCTATGCCCCAGCAGTCTGAAGGTTAGAGCCTCCAGACTCTGCGCAATCCCGGCACCGGCACAATCTGCACATCTTGGCCACAGCATCGATCCTTCTTGGCTGAGAAAGATGACCGGGCACTGCGTAGGTCAGATCTGCTCCTCTCTACCTCAACGTTGATCCTTCTCCTGGCTAGAACTGATGAAGCAAGCTCTCTGCGTCGCCCCTTTCTTGCTACTTTCTGCTAGGAATAGATTCTGTCACTCAAGAAAGTTGTTTTCGCTACCACTGCTCTACTCGACTGATGCCTTCAGTTATCATGTGATCTGCAACCACACTCTGATACCATGTTGGAATTTCTAAGTCTATCTGTTAGAAGTTCTTCCTGTACTATCTGATTTATTTCTTCCGACTTGTTTAGTTACTTAACAAGTTATTTACCATGTAAATACTGAAAATAAATACAAGTACAGTATCAACACATACAGATCATCAATTGAAAGAAAACAAGCACGAGTGACACCGTTATTTTTGGACTAATGTCCCCGGAAAAGCCCAATGTGGGAAATCCAATGCAGCTATCAGAGGGCTTTATTATTAAGCAGTTTCAAAATACAATCTGGGTGCTAGAAATGGCTCACCCAACAGAGAATGCCCTCTGCAGTAGTACCTCTCAGTCGGGGACAAATATTCAGGCTAAATCACCGGAGGAACGATCCCATAACAACACTGCAACACTTATGTTGCTCTCTGTCACCCGGATAGGGACTGCGTCACCTTATCCAGCTCCAATCTGCCTCGCGAAATCTCCCAACGTCAACCTCTAGGGTCTGCGTCAGCCTCTCTGGCCCAGCGCCAGCCGAGCGTCAGCCTCTCGGGGCTCTGCGTCAACCTCTAGAGCCTCTGCGTCTCCCATGCTGGCCCTCCTCAGGCTCTGCGCAACTCCTAGCTACTTCTGCATGGCCTCTCGCTGCCTCTGAGTGGCCTCTAGCTGGCTCTGCCTCAACCCTCTCTCGGCTTCTGCGTTGATGCTCCTAGTACTATCTCTGCCTCTCTGCTACTGTATTCACTGCCTCTCAGCGGCAACTCTGATCACTCCTTCGATTTCCTCAGCAAGCCTTGCCCCAGAAAATCGAATTCTTGATCAACTCGGTGTGTTCTCCAATTGACCCTCAAGCCTCCTCTTATACTTTTCTCGTTGGTCCATCAACGGCCGAGATTAAATGTCTAATCAACGACTAAGATTAGATTTGGCTTGATCCATGACTTTTGGACCATTCTAACTCAGTTTTATATTAATTCACATTAATATTTTATTTTTGCTAAGTTTAGACTTAGGAACTCCATTAAAAATATTAATTATTTTAATATCTCCCAAACTGGTTAGATTCTACCCAAACCATTTCTGGGTCTTGGAGATCTCATGTGCTATAGCCTCTCCACCAATTTTCGTAGCTAGAGCACATCCGATGATGCCCCAAATCAACATCCATGTACTCTCTCTCACTCTATGATAAAATATTTGTGTTTATCTTCAATCCTACATGTTATTTCTCTTAATAGCACTATTGTATGGCATCTGCATGAGCATTATAAACCAATCACCTATCTCTAACAAAAGGTCCAATTGAGGTCTTCGCTAATGTATTATAAAGCTGAAGAAAGTAAAACTTCTCTCTTGAACTCAAAACTCGTTGTTGTACAACCTTTGTGTTGGAATTGTTGAAAATAGTGTAGGTTTCACTTTCGGCTACAGCCAACCTTATAATGTAGTCATTACCATATTCCTAGGTTTGGCTAATGCTGACCATGTACATGTAAGCTTATAACCTCTTTCGAGAAAAATACCTTACTCATGTTAAGAATAAATACACAAGTCCCATTTGTAATTTATCATGTGATTCTATTTCTTTCTTAATAAAGTGATTGGCATAAGGGCACCCTCAAGTGTTGCGCTCTATTTTGTTCATAGGTTTCTTTATCTTTCTAGCTCACTTGTACTTAGGGTATTTATCTCTGCAGGATTACACCCCCTCTTGGCAGATTTCTCTTCATGAATTGGGCTGCACTAGTTTTGGTTTATTTTCTCTTGATTGCAGAATTAGTGTTAGTGTTGGTTTTGCTCGATTCTCGCACTATCTTGTGAATCTCAATAGAGTCAAAGTGGATGTGAACCTCCCTTACTCATTTCAGCAGCTGATCCAAACCTACTTGGCCAATGGCATCTCTTACTTTTTATGACTGCAGAACCAAGGTTTCAGATCATCATCCTTTTTTCCTCCATTCAACAACTAATCTGAGACTATCACTGGTGGCCTCACCGAGTTTCTATGAATGTGAAGTAACCAAGCTTTTAGATCATACCTTTTTTTTAAATAACACTTTTTATATTCACATAATATATTTACATCAGCAAAGTTAATCAAAGGGCGGAAGGGTGTATACTATATATAATATCAATTATATCCTCTTGCTCAATGATACTAAAGCATACATAAAGTCCAAATATGCATCAGGCTCTAGCAACTTCGCATCTTGATAAGCAAGAAACCTTATAATCAACAATGGCATATGACAAAAGGCTAACAAAGAGCTGACCTCATTCTCAAAAACATACAACAGATTTTCCAAAAGACAATAGAGAAAAGATCCTCACAGACCAAAGACCTAGAGTTACCAAAAAACAAAAATCCCTTGAAGAAGAGTCAAATGTTGCGTCTACACATAATCCCAACAACCCTTGGAAAACTGGCAATTCCAAAACATATGCTTCACTATTTTGGAACGGTTGCACAAGGCAAAGACCATCACAAAGACCGCTACCAACCAAACCTTGGATGGAAGGCCCTAATAGAGAACAAGCCACACAAATACAGGCAGCTTATATGACATCCACACTAACCAGACATTGTGCAACTTCAAAACTTGCTGACCCTCAGCATCAAAAGATACCCACCATACACCGAGTATGTTGAAGCTTATGATAACTTCAAAAGGTCTTTAGCATAGGCTTGGTGTCTTAGCATGTAGAAGATGATTTATCACCTCTTTATGTCTTCTTTCCCAACATATGAAAAGTACATTTAATTATTGTGGACTATTGAGTCAATTTCTAAGGATAAATAATGAAATTATTTAATTGACTTAGAAATGATCTCAACTATTGATCTACTAGATCTTCTAGAAGTGAGATTAGGGTTAGGGACTTGGACTTGATGAAAATTATAAAATAAGCCTAAAGGAGAGGTGAAGACACACAAGTAGAGAAAGTGATTTTCTCTAGAGCGAGAAGCTCAGCCAAACTATAGCGCAAAGGAGGAAGAGAGCAAGTGGATTCGAGAGCATTTCCAATAGAACAAATTTTCAAAGATTGCAGGGCCAAATTGTTGAAGTGAAAAGGAGGTCAAATTGTTGGAGAGACCGATTTTACAGGGCCCAATTTCTTCAAGCGCAAAGGTTGTTCATGGGGAAGACGTAGGTTCTAGTTGCTGGTGAATAGGTGGGCCAAAATTCTCTAGGTCAAATCTCTTCAAAGGCTAATTTCCAAGAGGTAGAAATTCCTAGGACCGAATTCTTCCAGTGGGGTTGAGCTACATGTTCTAGTCAATGCATATTTCTTTGTAATTTATCTATGGGTCGAAACCATGATTTTCTTGAGATTAATGAATGACGGAGAATTGTTGCGGGTGTTTATCCGTTGTAATGTGTGATTGATCTCTCTTTGATTTTATTTCCACTACCTATAAATTTATGGATGTTAAAAATACCAGCGATTTTATTTTTCAACAACTCAGAGTTTATTTGGTTAATAAAATAAATTGTTGGGCATAAATAATTGTTGCGAGCAAAGAAATCCAAATTGGTATTAGGAGATTTAACAGAGTACAAAGCCAAGCTCATGAAATTGATGCAAGATGCAAATCCATGTTCACCTTCAACAAATCCTTGCACAAAATGAGCCCAATAATCTCCATGATGATGGGTTGATAGCCTGATATGTAGGGAACAAGGCATACTTGCATGCTAAGGTTCGCCAATCCTAGGAACATGCATCTGACTACCACAGATCACACCAAAGAAAGATACCCTTCTTGCTCAACTGTTGCACATTAAAAAATGGAAGTTTGGCATTACAAGTGCCTTAATTCCTCTAGCTCCAAAAAGGAGCTCTAACGAAATCCCAACTTGCACAATTGTTGGCCATCTATCACCTAACCAACTTTGCCACTTTCCTCCAAGCAAATCAAATACTCTTGACAGTAAACTTGTCAACAATCTGAAACTAGTGTGGCACCCATAAGGTGCCATAGAAAACAATGGACCCTCATATCTTACCAATACATTGAGTTATAAGCAATCTATGTTTCAATAAAACCTGTTATAAAGAAGACCCTTCCAAACAACAAACCACCCACTTGGTGGCAAGAATGATCCACTAACCCTCAGCATCAAAAGATACCTACCATACACTGAGTATATTGAAGCATATGGTAGCTTTGGAAGGTCTTCTACATAGGCTTGGTGTATTAGCATGTAGAAGATGATTTATTGCCTTTTTAGGTGCTTGCTTGATGGAGTAAGTGATTTCATGTCTTCTTTCCTAAGTCTAACTTATGAAAAGTACAATAGTCTTGAAAATTGTTGTTGGTCTGAATCTGTTCAATATGACCCTGCTTTTTGTGCTTCTGACAAGAGCAGAGGAACTTTATACCTAGTGTAAGAGGGAGTTGATTAAAGAATCTTGTTTCTATCCAAGATTCGAGGTATAAAGCTTGGTGAACTCCTCGTTGAGATTTGGCATAGTGGATTGTGTGTCCATAGATATTTGCATGATAAGGAATCTTTGTTGCTAATTTGATAAATCATATTGATTGGCTCATTGAATTATCTGATGCGTTTAGGACTAGATGCAAAGAGCATTTATGAGTGTTATGTGAACCTGAATGACATGGATGTTATTGTTGCATAGATGACTTATGAAGCATTTGGCCTTCAAAAGTTGTTTTGTATGATCTGGTATACATCTTCGTTGATGAGCAAGTTGTTGATTATTGTCTAAAATGTGTTGCAAGAAAAGAAATCAGATTGCAAGGATTCTTTAACTCTAATTGAACCGAAAATACTAATAATGGTAAAATTACAAACGGTGGATGTGTTAATTTTGGTAACTCGATGACAAATTCCAACCATGAGACTAGATTCTTCTTTTAGAGATGACCAATTTTGATTATTGAAGCACTCAAATCAAATAAGGGAAAGTGAACTTATAAATAAAAACCCACATATGCACATTTGGACAAGTCGGCCCTAACAAGAAATTGGTCACCCTTGGAAGCCTATAAATACAAGTGATCTCAAGCTCATTTGGACATCACCAAGCATCTTCTTCTTCTCTTCTTCATTGAATGATTCGCACAAGTCTGAGGCGGGGTCGAGGAAATTGGTTCGCACAAGTCTGAGGGGGGATCGAGGAAATTGGTTCGCACATGTCCGAGATTACAAGGTCTGAAAATCGCGTGTTTTTCTAGGGTTTTGGGTTATAGTCGTAGGCTTGTCAAAGGAAATTTTTGACAATAGTCGCAAGCTTGCATACTCAAGGTAGCAACTGAAAGCTCTCAGTCGCATGCATGTCTCTTCCTTCATGCGACTAGAAACTACAGCAAAAATTTGACAGTTGACAGCAATTAAATTTGGAAACTAGGGCCAAACTCCACCTTGGACAATGCATATGATGCATCTGATATTTTTATTGGATTCCTCTTTCTAAGAGGTGTAGGATTGATCTAAAGATCATCTCATTCTGACATGTACAAATGGAATTATGAATTTATTTCGTTTATGGACAAATTGTCAAGGTCGGCCAGCAAATTAATGTAGGCTCAGAAGCCCAAAAGACATGTATTTTCATCCTCAACGTTGCATATAAATTCAAGGTGCATCTACCTCATTTGGACATACATCAATCATTCCCACACATCTCTCTCTCATCTAATTGGTTCGTACACTTTTATGGACAGCCTCTCTCTCCACACATGCGAAGGACAAGACAAGGAGTTTCTGTTTCAGCATTGACTGAATTTCAAGAAGGGTTGACTAGTGTTGACCGAACTGCTATTGACTTGATTTCACTGTGTTTTTCCTTGGAGAATCTCTATTTGGGCAGGGCGCATTTCTAGGCACAGAAATCGAGGCAATTTGAGTTGTTTGACTAGCGTTCACCGCAGGTGCGATTGACCACAAATTTGACTCTGCGATGACCAAGTTTGACTGAGTTTTTTGAGACTGTTTTGCGTTGATTCGGATGATTGTTGGAGGCCAAGTTGACTAGGTTTGACCAAGCTGTTTTGGAGGATAAATTCTGCCTCATTGACCAGTGTTGACTTTTTGGTTAGGGCTTCCTGTAGCTATTGTTTGTCTGGACAAATTTAACTTTGATTGGGCAAGTGAATCTTGCATATTGTACTCTCTCTCTGCTGAACTTTTGAAGAATAATAAGAAGAATTGATCAAAGGGTTTCCCCACATTGGGGTTTGTCCCTGGCTGGCACCACATCTTGTGTCCACTTGTCTTGGCTTGTCTTCTACTATTTTTATTTATGTTCTATCTGCATTTATTGTCATGTTCATGTGATTGCTAATCTAGAAATTGATATTGGGCTAATAAGAAAATTGAAGCAAATTGCTCTTAAGCATAGAACATACCATTGTTATCTAAAATTAACATGGTATCGGAGCTAAGGCGAAGACAAAGCCCAAGCAAGAGTGAAAAGAACAATCACTAAGAAGAGCAATCACTAAGATTTGTTGGACAAGGACAATATTCAATGGCCTCCACATCTTACTTCAAGCCTGATGACAAGCTCAATGATAAGTTTGATTATCATGCATGGAAGATGTCTCTTGATTTGACTTTGGAAGAGCAGGATGTTATGGATTATGTGTAGGGAAAGATCACTAAAACTCCTTCAAATGCATCGGCTGCCGCTAAGACGAAGTACAAGAAAGGTGAAGCCAAAGCAAAGAAGATCATCAAAGATTCTATTAACAAGCATTTGGTTGCATACATCTCCGATTTGAACACATCTAAGGAGATGTATGATAGGATGGTTGGCATGTTCAGAGTTAACAATGCAAACCAAGTTCTCTTCCTCAAGAACAAGTTGAAAGACATGAAGAAGGAAAGAAGTGAAGATATCCAATCCTACTTCATGAGGATTACCGAGACAAAGGGGACCATTCCCCTCTAGCGAGAACAAGACAAATAACATCCTCCATCTCATTCATTCTGACATATGTGCTCTGATGCTCGTGCATTCTATTGGTGGCCATCTTTACTACATCACCTTCATTGATGACTTCTCAAATAAGACATGGATATACTATTTGAAGCACAAGGATGAAGCCTTTGAAATGTTCAAGGAGTTCAAGGCTTTGGTCGAAAATAAAACAGGGAAGAAAATCAAAATATTCAAGTCTGACAATGGTGGAGAGTACATATCAAAGGAGATCATTGATTTTTGGAAGAAGGAAGGTGTCAAGATAGACACAATTGTGCCCTATACTCCTAAACAAAATGGAGTGGCAGAAAGAAAGAATAGGTCCATTATAGAAGTTGTATGTGCCATGCTCCATGATCAAAAGTTGTCAAAGTTCCTTTGGGGAGAAGCAACGAATGTTGTTGTATATATTCAAAATAGGGTGCCTCATCAAGCATTGGACAACAAGACCCCCAAGAAGTATTCAGAGGTGTCAAGCTCAATGTTGTTGTACATGTTCAAAACAAGGTGCATCATCAAGCATTGGACAACAAGACCCTAGAAGAAGTATTCATAGGTGTCAAGCCCGATGTTCGCCATCTTTGTATCTTTGGCTGCCCCGTATACTTTCATGTGTCGAAGGACAAAAGAAACAAGCTGGAAGCCACAGGAAGAAAAGGTATATTTGTTGGATATTGTGAAAATTCTAAAGCTTTTAGAATATATATTCTTGGTCAAAGGAAGGTTGAGATTAGCAGGGATGTAACATTTGATGAAGATGTTGCCCTTGGGAAAGCAAGGGACCTTCCTCCACCTCCTCCTCTTGAGAAGAATGATGATATGGATATTTTAGATGGTCCTTCCATGCCTGAATCTGAGACAAATATTGTTGATGATCCCATGGAGCCTATGGATCCCTTAGATCCTCCTCCATGTGATCCTCCTGCCAGGAAGAGGCCACTTTGACTCTATGACACATTACAGGATGATGAGAGACGAGTTCTTGTTCGAAGATCATTTAGAGAAAGGAAGAAGCCATGCAGATACCAGGGATATGTTGCAGCCATGAGCACTATGATACAAGTCGAATCTCCGACCTTTGAAGAAGTTGTGAAATAACAAGTTTGAAAGGATGTTATGGCTAAAGAATATGAATCAATCATGAAGAATGACGTATGGGATGTTGTGCCGAGACCAAAGGGGAAATCCGTGGTGACTTCAAAGTGGCTATTCAAGATTAAACATGGAGTTGATGGTAGCATTGAGAAATATAAAGCAAGGTTTGTGGCCCAAGGATTCTCCCAAAAAGAGGGAGAAGATTATGATGATATATTTGCACCTGTGGCTCGATATACAACCATTCGTTCGATAGTTTTCCTTGTCGCAAGTCAAGGATGGACCCTTCATCAAATGGACGTAAAGATGACATTCTTCCATGGCATGCTACAGGAAGAAGTGTACGTTGAGCAACCACAAGGATTTGATGTAGAGGATCAAAAGACACATGTTTGCAGGTTTAAAAAGGCATTGCATGGTTTGAAGCGAGCCCCCAGAGCATGGTACGCCCGCATTCACAGTTATTTGGTGAATTCAGGATTCATAAGAAGCAATGTCGATCCTAACCTCTACTTTAAGGTAGTCCAAGGTATGTCGTTGATTTTGGTTTTCTAAGTTGACGATCTATTCTTGACAAGTAGCGAGCCCCCTGATGATCGAGTGTAAGAGGGAGCTAGCCTTTGAATTCAATATGAAGGACCTTGGACTCATGCACTACTTTCTAGGCCTTGAGGTGTGGCAAAGGCCCGGTGAGATTTTCCTTTCACAAGGAAAATATGTTGTGAAGTTGTTGGAGAGATTTGGAATGACAAAATGCAAGTCCCTACCCACACTGATGGAAATGAACTTTAAGAAGTTATGTGGAGAAGTTGCAGGACCCGATTTGGCAAATCCATCCGAGTATAGACAGTTGATTGGGGCTTTGATGTTCCTAGTGAACACCCATCCGAACATATGCTATGCAATGAATATGTTGATTCAATTCATGATCAAGCCTCTCCATGCACATTGGATCGCTGCCAAACACATTTTGAGATATTTGCATGGGACGATCACACTTGGTTTGAGATATTCTGCCGGAGATGTTCGACTTCATGGATACACCGATGTTGACTAGGCAAGAAACATTGTCGACAAGAAGAGTACATCTGGATGTTGTTTTAGCCTTAGATCTGCCATGATATCTTGGATGAGCAAGAAGCAGAAGTCCGTAACATTGAGTACCGTAAAAGTAGAGTACATTTCCACTACAATGGGTAGTTGCGAAGCAGTTTGGTTGAGGAAGATCTTTGGAGAGCTATTTGAGCAGGTCCTATACACTACAGTGATATATTGCAACAACAAGAGTGGGATCCATCTGGCAGAGAATCATGTATTTCATGACAAGTCCAAGCACATAGAGATTCGATATCACTTCATTCGAGACATGGTGCAAAGAGGAGTCATTAGACTCCATCACATATCAACATATGAGCAAATTGCATATACTCTCACCAAGGCTTTACTGAAAGGGAAGTTCTTGGTCTTCACAGAACAACTTGGACTAATGGATGTGACCCTCCTAATAAGGGGCATCACTGATCAAGAACATTGTGTCAAATCTTCCCCCCTGTTTAAGATCCCAAGGTGAGGAATTAAGATGGAGGGCTCTTGGGGTTGAGGGATCTCTAGACAATCGGGTCGTAGATGTTGCTCCCCTATCTGTCACCCATAGTGTTGGAGAAGTTGACTCCCTTGTCTTGGTCTTTGAAGAGTATACCTTAGTTGGCATCATACCCACAAGCTGGACTTGTTGGGATTGTCGCTCCCGGTTTGGCCAATGGGTTGAGAGTGTACTTGGGAGTGTACAACCCACGTTGATTATGATGCAAGTGTTCTACCACATAACTCTTGAGGGTCATAGTTGGGAAGATTAGTGGGAAATAGGATGGATTGAGATGTGTTCCCCTATATCACCTATTGCTCTATATGGGGTTGTAGATGTTTAGCTCCACCATGAGATTCTGGGTTGAGATGTGCTTCCTGATGTGGTTTCAGGTTGAGATGTGCTCACTGATATTGTTTTTGGATTGAGATATGTTCTTCGACATTATAGAGTGTGGAATCTAATGCTCCTCGATTCTTCTTCTTAAGATTTGAGAATGTTTCAGCAAATAGAGTTGAATAGAAATGGGGCATGATATGACAACAGGATACACATGACATGATGCAGTTGGAATTTGTCCCTTGCTAAGAGGGAGTGTTAATTTTGGCAGCTCAGTGACAAATTTCAACCATGAGACTAGATTACTCTTTTCAAGAGGACCAATTTTGCCTATTGAATCTCTCAAATTGGATAAAGGAAAGTGAACTTATGAAGAAAAGCCCACATATGCACATTTGGACAGGTCGGCCCTAACAAGAAATTGGTCACCTTTGGAAGCCTACAAATACAAGTGACCTCAAGCTCATTTGGACATCACCAAGAAACCTCTTCTTCTCTTCATCGTTGATTGGTTCGCACAAGTCTTGTTGTCGTCCGGATTGTACAGGGACTGCAACAAGGCTCAGGGCGAGGGCTGTCACTTTTATCCCCGCCCACTCTATTCTAGTTGTCTCCCAATAGCAGGCGATGGAGGGTAGTCCCTATGGAATGAGATGAAGGAAAACAAGTTGGAAACCAACTTGATTGGGAGACATAGATGAATGGCCTAGGCAACTGGTTAAATTCGAGCAAGATTATTAATTAGATTAGATCTTAAGGTATGAGACCAGTGCCTTAATGGAGTCACAAACTCTTGGTTATAATAAATTGGAACCAAATGACCAGATGGACACCCGCTGTTTAAGATGATTGACTAACCTGAATGATATGCAAACCTTTGAGCTATGTGTAATGCAGAGATCTTGGTTGTTTTTAGTTAAATGCCTAATCTAGATGTAACCTTCCCTTAACTATTTTGAAGTTGGGCTCCAAGGTAGGTTATGGGAAGGAGGCCAACAAGAAGCAGGTTAGGGCCTGATTAACGATACATTTTGTTGTGCTCCTATCACCCGATGTCTCTGGCGCTCAAGAGACTGTGGCTCTGATGACTGCAAGGTCACAACGCTAATCGCCGAAGAGTTGTCGAGGCCTCTCAAGCTAAGTGAGAAGGGTTGCCCTATATCTCTATCAACTTAGCTTATGCTAGGAGGTAAATTATTAATGCAATCCAAATCTAGTATGCTTATGCAAAAAAATTTAAGTGAGATTATCTTGAGTTAAGATTGCTTAAGTTACTTAAGTACTTATGTGAAATTTATCTTAATGCAAGAGTACTTAACAATGTTGTGCGACAATCTTAAACAAGATCAATGCTAAGAGATATAAGTGTAAATTTCAATTAACCGACTTAACTACCAATGATTATTAACACAAGATATTATGTCAATCAACAAGATCAATGTTAGATTCTCAGTGCAAAAATGAGATAAGCCAATTTCAAATCTATGACAATTTATATCAATAGTAAAAATTTAGAAAATTCAGACTTTATCAATGTTATAACAGCAGTGAGGAAACCACTTCAAACCGTGAAATTTGTCCTACACATAAAACATAAAAAAATCTTTTTAACCAACAAATGCAAATTAACTTGTTTAGCCCACTTTGTCATGATGTATCCAATGATATTTCAGATCTGATTGCTTAGTTTACAACGGTAAACAACCACAGATCAACAAGCTAAAGATTCCAAAAATAGACGGTCAATGTGCCCAAAAATAGTAAAAATGACACCCCCAGTTTTGTATTCTTGTATTAGTGGATATTTGAAGGCCATTATCCCTAGTACGAGAGCCCTAGACTGTTGTATTATTCAATTGGATTAATATAACAAAGTTGGGTTATTGTACAAAATTGTAAAAAGTTGTCTATATTTTGTGGACTAGTAGATTCACTATTGTTTACATTCCGCTGTGCAAAGTAGCTTCGTTGTGATTCTTGGTTTGGTAGCTTCAGAGATTTAAGATTCTATCCTAGAAACAAAATTGTTGAAATTCAACATGGTATTAGAGCGTGTCTGAGCTACTTTGAGGGACAGTGAATCAGAGTGTGCATAGCGAAGCAACTCAAAGGGAGTTGTGGGTGTCTAGATCATGGAGCAGAGGGTTCAGCTGAAGACATGGAGATGTGGTCTTGATTGGCTTGGCAGCGAGATTGGCTGGGAGTTCTGGTGGATTGGTGGTGAGCCTGGTGAACAACAGTTTGTTGTAGGGCAGATTGTTGATCATGGATTTCCATTGATTTGTCATGGATGGTTGGGACAACTCGAAGGCTTCTTTGGCTTGGATGAGATCAGGTTGATCGAGATAGCTTCATATGATGGACTGCAGATTGGCATTCTAGAGTCTTCATCGGATCATGATGTTGCATATCCGAGATTGGCAGGATTTAAACGAGTGGTATTTAATCCAGGAGGATGAGTGCTTGCAAGACTGAGTCAGTGGAGATTGTGTAGGCTCAGAGCAAGTCTAGCCTCAGAGGGAGTAGCCCTATGGAGGTTTGGGATCTTCAGGTTCAAATGTGATGAGGCAGAGACAGTATTGAGATTGCAAGGTTCATTCTACATAGTATGCTGCAGTGATGGACGCCATATGGGCTAGTGTCGACAGAGATGATGACGGTTACTTCCTAGTCTTGGAAGTACCACCCTCGCTAAGAGGGAGTCTTGATTTTTGTAGCTTGGGAAATACTCCAAGCCTTGAGGATCGAGGGTTTGGAGGAAGGAGCTCAATAAATGGCCTTGTGGGCTTGAAACCTAAGCTTGGCGTTTTGCACCCGTCGATGTTGGGGACAAAAACATGAAGAGATTTCGACATGTGATGGATGAGGATGATATTACTCGTCGAGACGAATCCGACACATCGAAAATCATTCAATTTTGAGTCGTAGAAATTGAGATGTGAATTTTTTAAGTTTGTGTAAGGGCTTGGTTAATGTCGGCCTAGTGATTGGAGGCCTTATGAGAGCTAGACAAGCCCTCTTGGACGTTATGTTGTAGCCACACCTTGAGATATAAGTAAGAGGTGTGTGAGGTTATTTGAGACATCCAAAAGTGCATCAAAGGCATAGAAATTCACCTTTGTGACAGCCACAGCAAAGAGAGGACAAAGGCGTGGGACCAAAGCACTGTTTGAGGTATGTTTAGAGGTATTTCTGAGTCTGTTTTATGTCATATTTTGGTGTGGACAGCCTCTATCTTGAAGGCCGCAGGGTTCTAGTTTTGCACAAGAAGCCGCAGGGGTGTGTGGACAGCTCAAAAGGGAGTGGCAGTCCTGTACAGTTCTTGGAAGGGGGGTCGAGCTCTATATCTCTGCCTGGAAGAATGTCGCAAGGCCTAGAAAGGGTTGGTAACTCTCCAAGGAAGCAGCATTTAGGAGCAGAGACAAGAGAAAGGTGAGCAATGAAAATTCTACTACTGCAACAATTGATTTATTTTTCCTACTTATTCCTCAATAAGTTATTTACGAAATCGCCTCAATAAATATTAAAATAAACTCTACTGCAGATATTACACCATAGAACAGAAACAAATACATGCACAAAAAACAAACACCAACACAGTTATTTTTGGACAAATTTCCCTGAAAAAAAACCCAATGCAGGAAAACCAGTGCAGCATAGGAGGATTTTATTAATCAACTATTCTTGAGTACAACTGGGTGCCAAACTGGCTTACCCAACAAAGATAAATTCTCCAGCACGTCCCCCAAACTCAGCGTCAGACTTGTTGGCCTCTGCACAGCTCCCAGACCCTTTGCGTCAGCTCCTGCCTCTCTACGTCAGCACTGGGCCTCTCTACATCACCCACACAAGCCCTCCAGTGATTGTGTAGTCCTACTGCCTCTACGTCTGCCTCTCTGATCTCTGCTCTGATCTTCTGGTATTGTTCCTACCTCTCTGTTTCGTACTCGCTACCTCTTGTTGCAATCCAGACCTCTAGTTTGAATTTCTCAGCAAACACGGCTCCAGAAATTGAACTCACTGGTCTCCCTCATTATACTTTTCATGTTGATGAATCAACAGCCGAGATTAAGTCCCTAATCAACGGCTAAGATTCAAACAGACTTGATCTTCGTCTCTTAGAAGCTTCTCACCCTTATCTTTATTAATACTCATTAATATTTTTATTTTCCTAAGTTTAGACTTAGAACTTCATTAAAAATATTAATTATTTTAATAACTTCTTATCTGGATGGAATTTTCCAAAACAATTTTTAGGTCTTGGAGATCCCATGCTCTTTAGTCTCTCCACCAATTTTCATGGCTAGAGCACATCCGATGCTACCCCAAATCAACACTCCCTCTTAGCGAGGAATGTGCTCTAGTAATACTCCACAGTGAGCATCACTCTGATTATACGGCACCGGTACCTGTGTTGATGTTAGGCCTCCCCACCCAACATCCTCTGCACTGTTGCATCCTGTATTGCTGCCCATGGCTCTATCACTACCACTGCTACATCTGTACTGCAGCTCCCTCTGCATCCGTGTTGTTGCTGGTCCTTCTTCCCAACATTGCATCTACATTGCAACATCATACCCATTTCTGCTACTAAAATGGATTCTTTATCATCACCATCTTCTCCCTGAATAATCAAACTTGGTTCTCCCAAGGGCCTTGGTAAGGATGCCTGCCAATTGTTCTCCTGTAGGAGTGTATCTCAACTGTATAGCTCCTCGTTGGACACAGTCTCTGACAAAGTGACACCGAATATCAATGTGCTTTGAACGATCATGAAATGCTGGATTCTCAAAGAGCTTGATGCAACTCTGATTATCACACATGATCCTAGTGACCTCCTTCTTTCTTCTGAATAGGTTTACAAGTAGTTTTCTAAGCCATATGGCTTCGCATGAAGCTGTGCTTGCAGACATATATCCTGCTTCAATTGAGCTCAGAGCTACGGATTTTTGCTTTCTACTGCACCAAGAGGTCATTCCCGATCGAATGTTGAAACAGTACCCAGAGGTACTTTTCTGAGCCACTGAACTTCCAACTCAATCTGTATCAGTAAATCCACTCAATCTGATATCCTTACTCCTAGTGTACAAGAGTCCATAATCGACTATTCCCTGTATATATCTGAGAACATGTTTGGTTGCTGCCCAATGCGCCCTCTTCGGTTCCACCATGAACTGACTGAGGATGTTGACAGCGTAACAAATGTCTGGCCTGGTATTAACCAGATACATCAGGGACCCTATGAGCTGCCTGTATAAGGTGGGATCAATATCCTTGTCTTCTGATGCATCAATTTTTTTCAAGTTGGTGATTATTGGAGTAGCCATGGATCTACAATCCTACATCCTGAATCTCTTTAGAATTTATATAGCATATCTCCTTTGTCCAAGGAAGATCTCCCCCTTTTGCTGCCAAACTTCCAACCCCAGGAAATAACGTATCTGTCCCAAATCCTTCATGTCAAATTATGTGGCTAAATTCTTCTTGCAGTCCCCGATGAGCTTGGATGATCCTGTCAAGAAGAGATCATCCACATAAAATACTAGGATTAGAGGCTCATTCTCTACAACCAAATAGTAGAGATTTGGATTTAAGTCACTCTTGACAAACCCCATCTTCTGCAAGTAGCCATCAAATCGACCATACCATGCTCTAGGTGCCTGTTTCAGCCCATACAAGGCTTTCTTCAATCTGCATACATGAGACTTTGTCTCATGTGTCTCAAAGCCTCTTGGTTGTTCAATGTATACCTCCTCTTCTATCACCTCATTCAGGAATGTCGTTTTGACATCCATCTAATGAATCTCCCATCCCATATGTGCTCCAAGAGATATCACGGTTCTAATAGATGTACACCTAGCTACTGGGTGAAGGTCTCTTCATAGTCAATTCCTTCCTTCTAAGCATACCCCTTTGCCACAAACCTGGCTTTGTATTTTTCCATACTGTCGTCTGCAGTGTATTTAATCTTGTAGATCCATCTCAAACCCACCACTGATTTGTCTTGAGGCCTCGGCACTACCTCTCAGACATCGTTCACCATTATAGAGTTGTATTCCTCTACCATCGCATCCAACCAAACCTAATGTTGAGCAGCCCCTTGAAAACTGGCAAGCTCCCCATCCTGAGCTACTAATGTTTGATATCTATCTGGCTATTTTCGCTCCCTTTTATTGTTTCTTGGTGCACCGATGAAATCCTCTGCATCTCGCAGAATCTGACGAAGTTCCCTGCTCGTTCTTCCTCTGGTAGCAGGTGCTTCTATTAGCTCCTCCTGTGATTCTTCCTGATCCGAGGAAGAATTCTTGACTTCCGTTGGTTGAAGTGGATTGACCAATGGCTCATCTTTTGACTGCTCCTTGAGATTTTTTGAATGCCCTATCCTCCATGAACTTCACATCTCGTCGAACTACTACCTTCCTGCTCCCTGGAAGATAGATTCTGTATGCCTTAGCGTTCTCGCTATATCCCACTAGATATCCTTTCTCTATAGTTTGATCCAGCTTCTTCCTCTTTTCCTCGGGTATGCGGCAATATGCTAAGCTCCCAAATATCCTGAAATGGCTGACTTCAGGTGTCTTCCCTGTGAAGACTTTCTCTGGAGTAATCTTGCCCAATGCCCAATGAGGAGTTCTATTCTAAACATAGACTGTCGGGTTGTATCCTTCCGCCCACAGGAATTTTGGCATATCCTGATCATACATCATGGCCCTGGCTGCTTCTACGATAGTCCGGTTCTTTCCTTCTATTACTCCATTCTGTTCCAGATTGTACGGAGTTGTCCACTGTCTTCTGATGCCCTCCCTAGCGCAAAAGTTTGTGAAGTCCTTGTCGACGTATTCTCCACCATTTTCTGAGCACAAAACTTTTATTTGCTTACCAATCAAATTCTCCACCAGAGCCTTGACCTCTTTGAATCGACTGAAAACCTCATCCTTGGTTTTCAGAAATTAAATCCAAGTTTTCCTAGAGTGGTCATCGATGAAAGTGATAAGTATTCGGCACCACTAAGAGCTTTAGTGGACATTGGTCTGCAAATATCTCATTGTATCAACCCTAGTACACTCTTGGCCCTGTTGTTACTTCTAGGAAATGTTGCTTTAGCATACTTGCTCAGAGCACATCCTCTGCATACATCATCTCTTTCTGTACTAAGATCTGGAACTCCTATTACAGTTTTCCTGAGGATTCTCAGAGCCGCATGGTGCAAATGTCCCATTCGTCTATGCCATAGTTCATTCAGATCCTTATCCCCATGACTGCCTATCAGTGCCATTGGTGATTCTAGTTGTAACTTGTTACTCCTGATTCCGATCTGCACTTTCTGTTTCCAACTTGGGTATTTGACGTACACTTTCTCCTTGATGAAGAAAACATCATAGCCCTTGCTTTGAAGTTGTGATACGGATAGTAAGTTCATCCCCAGTCCTGGCACATGCAGCACATTGGTGGCCCAGAACCGCTCTCCCGTTTCTGTTTGAAACACTATGGTCCCCTTTCCTACTGGAGTACACTTTGCCTTATTCCCCATGGTGATCTGAAAATTCATCCTTTCCTCCTGATACTCAGAGAAACATTCCCGGATTCCTGTCATATGCCAGGAGGCTCCACTGTCTATATACCATACCTCAGATGATGTCGAGCTTGTTACACAAGCAACTTCTTCTTCCAATCTAGAAGCCAACATAGAGAAATCAAGATTTCTATCCCTTGTGCAATTTTCTGAAAATCTGCATGAGTCTCCTGATGTTGATGCCTCTGCATCATGATCTCGACCCATAATTGATTTTCCCTTCATGTCTCTGATTCTTTGCTCTCATACCATGTGAAAATTCTATTACTGCAGCAACTGATTTATTTTTCCTACTTATTCTTCAATAAGTTATTTACGAAATCGCTTCAGTAAATATTAAAATAAACTCTATTGTGGATATCACACCATAGAAAAGAAACAAATACATGCACAAAAAACAAACACATCAACACAGTTATTTTTGGACAAATGTCCCCAGTAAAACCCAATGCAGGAAAACCAGTGCAACAGAGGAGGATTTTATTAATCAGCTATTCTTGAGTACAACTGGGTCCCAAACTGGCTTTACCCAACAGAGATAAATTCTCCAGCACCTCCCCTAGACTCAACATCAGACTTGCTGGCCTCCGTGCAACTCCCAGACTCTCTGCGTCAACTCTTGCCTCTCTGCATCAGCACTGGGCCTCTCTGTGTCACCCACGCAGGCCCTCCAGTGACTGCATAGTCCCGCTGCCTCTACGTCTGCCTCTGTAATCTCTGCTCTGATCTGTTGGTACTGTTCCTACCCCTCTATTTCATCCTCACTACCTCTTGTTGTAATCGAGAACTCTAGTTCGAATTTCTCAACAAACCCCGCTCCAAAAATCGAACTGACTGGTCTCCCTCAGTATATCTCCAACTGACCCTCAAGCCTTCTCTTATACTTTCCTTGTTTATGAAGCAACAGCCGAGATTAAGTCCCTAATCAACAGCTAAGATTAAAATAGACTTGATCTTCGTCTCTTAGAAGCTTCTCATCCTTATCTTTATTAATACCCACTAATATTTTTATTTTCCTACGTTTAGACTTAGGACTTCATTAAAAATACTAATTATTTTAATAACTTTTCATCGGGATGGAATTTTCTAAAACGATTTCTGGGTCTTGGAGATCCCGTGCTCTTTAGTCTCTCCACCAATTTTCATGGCTAGAGCACATCCGATGCTACCCCTAATCAACAAGTCACAGCGGTAGAAGAGGTTTTCGAGGAAGATTAAGGAGCTGAAGCGGAGTGTTATCAGCCCTAATCAGAGACAAGACCTACAGCAGTTGGACAGACTTAGATCAGAGGTATGAATTAATGTTGTTTTTTATGTTAGTGGATGGCAGTCCTAGATTAGGACAGTTGAAGGACATCTAGAGGAGCAGATCATCATCAACATTATACAATGTCAAGAGGAGCAACAGAACGTTGCAGGGCAGTTTGGTCATCCTCTTGAGTTGATGATTTGCAGGTAGATGGGTGTCCTAGAAGAGGATTGTTGGTGAAGTTTGTTGGCAGCCAAGAGGAAGGGTTTCCTAGGTGTTGGATGCCCTAACTAGGAGAAGATGCTACAACAAGGATTGGTCACTCGTGGACTATTGGAGGGCAGCGTGAGAGTGGACCAAGTGTGGACGTGGATTGGGCATTTATGGTCTGCTGGAGAAAAATGTGATAGTGCCCAAGTTGGAGCCCAGTGTGCACCATCTTCATGGACCTAGGTGGTTGCTAAAGTGGCAGAAGTTGAGCTCAAGGTTTGATTAGCCAGAGGAGCAGTTGAGAAGCCCTAGACTTGTGTGTGGAGAAGGACTTCTACAATAGATGATGGGCAGTCCTCCTAGCCTGTGTTCATTGTGGGAGATGGACATCTTGCAGTGATAAGTGGCAGCCCTTCGTGCCCTATGTTGGTCTCCATTGGAGCAGCGCAGGAAGACCATAGTGGGCTGAAGTCCTTGAGTAGTTGAGGAGAAGCAGTGGGCAGATTGAGAGTTGTTCACAAACGGAGTTGTGAACAACTCAACAGGAGTCTCGATGTGTTGTGCCCTTGATGGACTAAGGCACAACTAGTGAGCAAATTGGATAGTCGAGGTTCAGTGGCCAGATGGACTTGGATCATTGATAGAGGTAATGCTGCAGATTGGGAGTCAAAGGACCGAGCAGGTACAGGGTACGACCGAGAGGAGTTGACAAAGCATGTGACAGCTAGATGGTCAGAGTATCTTGTTGAGGGAAGATTGGTTGTCGATGGGTTGACACCAAGGCCCAGTTTTGTATTCTTGTATCAGTGGATGAGGGCCATTATCCTTGGTACGAGAGCCCTAGACTGTTGTATTATTCAATTGGATTAATATAACGAAGTTGGGTTATTATACAAAATTGTAAAAAATTGTCTATATTCTACGGACTAATAGATTTATTGTTGTTTATATTCCATTGTGCAAAGTAGCTTCGTTGTGATTCTTTGTTTGGTAGCGTCAGAGATTTAAGATTCTATCCTAGACCCAAGATGGTGGAAAAACAACAAGGAAACCACTTCAAACCATGAAACTTTCCCTACACATAAAACATAAAAATTCTTTTTGACCGGCGAATGCAAAATAATTTGTTTAGCCCGCTTTGTGATGATGTATTCAGTGATATTTCAGATTTGATTGCTTAGTTTACAGCAGTAAACAACCACAGATCAGCAAGCTAAACATGCCAAAAATAAATAGTCAATGTGCCCAAAAATAGTAAAAATGCACTATAACTCAAAATTTTCAATTGTTAGGGCTTTTAGGAAGTGTTATTCAACAAATTTCAGAACTGCTATGTTTATTACAACAGTGAGACAGTGACGGATCGGCAAGCTAGAAATACTAGAGATAATGCCTAAAAATAGTAAAAGTTTGTCGGAGACTAAAAATTCAACTATTTTTATGTTTATTAAGTTTATGCTTCAGAAATATTTCAGGCTTGAATTTTATAGTTATGTAGTAAATTCCAGCAAGCTAGAGAGTTAGATCTAGGTCAAATTAGAAATGCCTAAGTGGTCAAAACTTGTGAAAATTTAGATTTTACAATTCTAACTAATTTTGACCGAGCTCACGGAGGCAAGTTTGACAGTTGCATTGACCATCTTTGACTTTCTGGTTAGAGTTGATTTGATTGCAGTTGACTGCAGATTTTGATAGGGTTGTTTTGACCTTGAATTTGTCAAGTCAATTTGACTTTTGTACTCTCTCTCTCTCTGTTGAACATTTTGATATAATAATAAGAAGAATTGATCAAAGGGTTTTCCCACATTGGGGTTTTTCCTTGGCATCCGCCAAATCTAGTGTCCCCTTGTCTTGGCTTGTCTTCTGCATTTTGTTTTATGTTCTATCTACTTTTACTGTCAATGTGATTAATGGTTAATGCGATTGTCATTGGGCTGCTAAAGGAACATTGAAGTAATTGTGTTAAGCATAGAACATACCATTGTTAATTAAAATTAACACTTTTGGAGGTATTTTTTGTTGGAAAATCAGGAGACTTGTTGATTATAGATGATTTTCCTTATCTTGATAGTTACTTGTAATATTTGTTGGAAACTTATTATATAGTATATCTTGTTCATCAAGCAATTACCAACCAATGAAGATCACAACGAGACAAAGTGCACAAGATATAAGCTCCAAGCCAAGGCAAAACCCCTCCAAGGGGAAAACCCAAAAAGAAAGCTTCTCTTCATATAGAATCTTCTTACAATGAGACTTCCAAGACCCAAAGGCCAAAGCCCAAAATCCTCCCAATCACCAAGTTAGCCTTCCAGCAATATCTTCAAGGCAGCGTCAAAAATTCGACTTTCTGCAGCTTCACTCTATAATTTGGGCCTACAGTTACACTTCAGAATTTCAGCCCTACAATTTCAGCCTCCTGCAACTGGCAGCTTTACACATGTGGACAAAAAAATATGATCTCCAAGAAACCTCGACTTCTTCTTCTTCTATTCGTCCTCCTGGCTCTTTCTTCTTCTTCGTTATCGCAGATCGAACTTGAGATGAGATGGTGCTTCAAATGAGTCGAGATCCTTCTATTTATAGCCTTCTTGAGGGGTTGAATAGCCCACCCTTAGGTCGTCTTCTCCTTGCTTGGGCCGACTTGGTCTAAGAGGAATAAATGGTTTTTCTTGACTCAAAAATAAATATTTTACTTGGTTACAAAGAGTCCAAATGGGACTATAATACATGACACAAATTCTTCTTTGTCGTAGAAAGCCCTATAAGCACGAAGAACATGCTTTTGAACTAGTCTTGAGCATGAAACCCATGCTTTGAATAAAAAAAAATTGTTTATCTTTCTTTTTCTTTCTTTATACAAAATATACAATGTCATGATTACAAATTGGTCATTATGAAGACCAAACCTAGTTACAATTTCCAACATTCTTGAGGCAGCCTTTTGGAGCAAACTTTCGACCAGCTTTTGAAGCGTTTTTTGAAGAGTCCTTGAAGTTGTCTTTGAAGAGTTTTTGGAGTTGACCTTTGAGAATCTTTTTATCAACATTTTGAAGTGAATTTGAAGCAATCTTGAAGCCATCTTTGGAAGTCATACTTGGAACAACCTTTGGAGACACTTTGAAGGAAGTATTTTGGAACTATTTGGTAAAGTTTTGAAGTATTTATAAAGGTTGGAGCTTAAGAGGATTGGTGTCCTCATATAGACCAAGTTGGTGCCCGTATTTGCATGAGAGGATTGGTGTCCTCAATCAAGGTTGGTGCCTTGCACAATTGAAGGGATTGTAAAGGTTGGAGCCCATATTAATAAAAGGGGAGTGGTGTCCTTAGCGTTGTAATTTGAACAAGCATTATATAAGATATTTTTATTTTATTTCTTGTGTTTTGGCATAACATAACAATTTTAAAGAAATATCGATTCACCCCCCCCCCCTCCGCCCTCAATATTTCCAACAATTGGTATCAGAGCCAACTTCTTCAAGATCAACCTAACAACTGGAAATAATTTTTTTTTTAAACTACAATGGCCAGCAAGGAAGCACTTAAGGCTCCCCATTTTGATGGAACAAATTTTACATTTTGGAAGGAGGAAGTACTATCTGATGTCTCTTGGTATTGAAGTGTGGCAATCAATTACAGATGGATATAAAATTCCATCTCTTCAACCAACAGACCAGGACGAAAAGAAGGCATATGTAGCAAATGCCAAGGCTTTCAATGCTATAACAAGTGATCCATAAGTCTCAAAATTCACCAAGCTTATGAATTGTGAATCAGCGAAAGAAATGTGGGACAAGCTTATTACTATCTATGAAGGAGATGGCAAAGGTCAAAAAGGCAAAGCTTCAAACAATTCGAACGCAGTTTGAAAATCTCAAGATGAATGATGAAGAAGATATTGTTGCTTACTTCCTCTGAGCAGATGAAGTAATCACTCTCGTAGAGGGCTAGGTGAAGATGTCAAGGAAAAGATGATTGTCCAAAAAGTTTTAAGCTCTTTTAGATCATTTTGATGCTAAAGTTTGTGCCATAGAAGAACTAAAAGATTTGGATAAATTATTAATGGATGAGCTTCATGGAATTCAAGAAATCCAACTCACAAGGAATTTGCATTCAAGGCATCAAAGACATCGAGAAAGGGGAAGAACTATGATTGCACCAGCGATGATTCTAATACTGAAATGGCACAATTTGTTAGGAAGCTGAAGAAAGGATCCAAACTTAAAGGTAAGTTACCTCTCATTTGTTTTAGATGTGGTAAAATAGGACATTATGCAGCCAAGTGTCCTTTCAAAGATGACAATGATGATGAAGACGAACCCAAGAAAAGAACATTCAAGAAGAGAGGCTTGAAAAAATGATTTCTTCTCCAAGCAAGACAATGATGACTCTGATGAAGAAGAATATGATGGAAGTAGAGATATATTGTTCATGGCCTTCACAAATGAAACAGATAATCCAAAAGAAGAAGAAGTATGGATGAACTATTGATCAATGCCTTAGAGGAAAATGATAGACTCAGGAAAAAGAATGGAAAATTATCTCAAGAAATCATCTCTCTCAAAACCAAGAAAGAAGAAGCTAAAAGAATAGAAGAAGCCTTGAATAATAAACTAAAGGAAAAGGAAGAAATTTGTGAAAATTTGGAAGCTAAAGTAGTATCTTTAAAAAGGGAGTTGGACAAAGCCAACAAGAATTTGAGTTCTCAAACCTTGGATGTTATTCTCAACTCCCAGAGACAATCACTTGACAAATATGGACTTGGCTATACAGGCAAATCTTCAAATTCAAAGGAAGATACCAATGTTCATCATGAAGAAAAACCTAGAAGTTTTGTTGATGTCCTTAAAAGATCTCATCACAATAATCCTACAGGAAACAAAGTTCATCCAAGGAATGAGAAGTAGTCCCTCCCCAAAAGGAATGTCTCATCAAGGCAAGTCTATTCTAACAAGTATCAAACTATTTTTCTTGGTCATTGTTTCTTTTGCAAAAATTTTGGTCACCAAGCAAAACACTATAAGGAGTTAAGGACTAATCACCAAAATAAGTTTGTTGGCATTAAGAGAGAAGACCAAATCAAAACTTATAATTCCTTTGCTCCTCTTGGAAAGCATAGTCTAAAATGCTACAAATGCAACAATCTAGGCCATGAAGCAAAAAATTGTCCACTGAAGCCAAGAGAGAGAGTCTACAGAAAGAAGACTGAAGAATCTACCCCTGAGAAATGTGGTCTGGTTATGTATGTTCAAAACAAGGAAAGTCAGTGGTTTGTAGATAGTGGATGTTCTAAGCACATGACAGATGACTAGAAAAAGTTAATCTCATTAAGCAAGGAAAAGGATGGAAATGTGACCTTTGGAGATAACGGATCTGCTAAACTAGTTGGAACATGCATAGTAAGTCTCAACAATGGCAAGGCCAAAGCACAAAATGTTCTATATGTTGAAGGCGTCAAACATAATCTTTCGAGTGTCAGCGAAATGTGCGATCAAGAACATAATCTCAATTTTCGTGCCAAAAACTGTGAAATAAGGAGATCATCTTCAAGAAAAGTAGTAGGAAAGGAGTAAGAACAGTGGATAATGTACACATTCTTAGTGAAATTCAAGAAGAAAAATGTTACATGAGTCAAACAAATGAAAGCTAGCTATGGCACAAACGTCTCGTACATCTAAGCTTTGATAACTTGGTGAAGATCAGGAAACCTCAAGCAGTAAGAGATATCCCCAGAATGTCAAAACCAACAAATGTTATTTGTGTACCATGTCAACATGGAAAGCAAACTAAGACCATTTTCAAGTCAAAGGGATATTCAACATCAATGCCTCTAGAAATTGTACATACAAATATGTGTGGTCCAACCAAAACTCCAGCATTGCAATGAGAAAGGTACTTTATGTTATTCATAGATGATTATACTAGAATGTTTTGGGTATCTTTCCTTAAACATAAGTCAGAAGCACTAGATTGTCTTAAAATTTCAAAGCAACAATTGAAAATGAAAGTGCGTTGAAGATCAAATGCTTAAGATCAGATAGGGGTGGAAAATTTGTTGGAAATGTAACCAGCGTCGGTCTTCATAATGCAATTCAAATGTACTATTGATGTATTTATTATATTCATTATTATTATTTGTAGTCAAAGCATGTTATTTGTGCTTATAGGGTCAGTTGAGTCAAAAGAAAATTAATTATGAGTCAAAGAAATGTAATTGAGTCAAAGTCCTATTTGGACTTCTTATAAGAAAATAAGAATTATTTTTGTCTTGAGTCAAAGAGTCAAATTGTCAACCACAAGACCAAGTCAGCCCTCCTTGACTAGTCGACCTAAGAGGCATCTTTTTGACCTCCTGGACAACTATAAATATAAGCCAATTTATTTGACCAGTTGAGGAGCTAATTAATTCAGCCATCATCACATCGATTTTTGTGCAAAACAAGAAGAAGAAGATAGTTGAAGTCAAAGAAGAGAGAAGAAAGTCAAAGGAGAGAAAGAAGATGAATTTTTTGCCCTAGTTTTGTTCACACGTGAATTTTTTTGATGTATTGCATGCCAGAAATTTCAGGGGTTGAAATTTCAAGAGTTAACCAAATGTCATAATTTTGACTAGTGTTGACTTCTGTTGACTTTGACTTGTTGTAGGTGACTTGGAGGAGGGCTGATTTGGGTTCTTTGTGACAGTGTAGTTCTTAGTTTTGGGTCTTGGATATCTCACTTTGATCTAATTCTATAAGAAGAGGATTTTTGGGTTTTCTCCCTTATGGGATTTTTGTCCTATCTTGGAGCCTAATTTCTTGTGTTTTGTCTCTTTGTGATCTTTATGTTTTGGTAATTGCTTGATGAATAGAATATAAATTTAATAAGAAGCCAACAACCATTCACAAGTAATTATAAAGAGAAAGCAATCATTAACTATTAGCATCTTGGTTTCTCAACAGAAATTACCTCAGGAGAATTCAATGAGTTATGTGAAAAACATGGAATCAAGAGGCAACTTTATGTTGCTAGGACTCCACAACAAAATAGAGTGGTAGAAAGAAAAAACAGATCTGTATAGGAGACTGCAAAAACAATGTTATCGAGATTCGAGAGATAACATAGCAGTTAAATTCTAGATGGAGGAAGTTGGGGTAGCAGAATACATCTTAAACAGGGCACAACTCCAGGTAAACAATGATAAAACTCCATACGAGCTATGGAAAGGAAGATTTGCTTTTGTAAAACATTTCAGAATATTTGGAAGCAAATGCTTTTTATGAAGATAAATGACAATTCACTAGGCAAGTTTGATTCTTGCATTGACGAAGTAATTTTTCTCGGATATTCATTAAGAAGCAAGGCCTACAAATGCTATAATAACCATCTTCAGAAGGTGGTAGAAAGCATTTGATGTAAAGATAGATGAGACTCTTCCCGAAAAAGAAGCAGATCTAACAAATCAAGAAGTCCTTATCCTTACAGATTTGAAAGTGTAGCAAAAGAAGGGCACAGATCAGAAGATAAAAAGTGTAGAAATTTTAGGTTGTGTTGTAGTTGTCCCCGGTTTCAGTTTGTTTTGCATAGAAGTTTAATGCCTAACCCCATAGTTCATTACATAGATAACTTAAAATGCAGATTGAAATAGGAAAACTACAATTATATAGATAACTTAAAATGCAGATTGAAATAGGAAAACTACAAGACTAGCTCTACTTTTCTTTCACTTTCCAGCTAATATGAAACATTTAACAAGCACAGACATAAATTGAAGGCACTTATTTTTGGTCAAACACTGAACTTGGAAAAACCCACAAGGGGAAAACTAGTCTTGAGGAGGATTTTATTTGCTAATCTCAGAGAATTTATTACACAGCAATTAATACACTTCAAGTACTTATCTCTCCCTTGAAGTTTCTGCTTAGCCTTCTAGAAAAATGTCTCTATCCTTAAATCCCTTGCCTTTGCCAAACCTCTGCAATGTGCTTCTGTCAGACCTCTACGTTGGGATTTATGCTTAGACAGATTGAAGAATTGAACTTTATTCTCTAGAAACTCATGCCAATACAGTAATTACCCTCAAAAATATGTTGTCAGACAGACTTAAATTTCTCAATCTACGTGCCACTGACAGATCTCTTCCAACCTTGAATTTGCAACCTCAAACCGACTGTTTATCTGTGTTTCGTTCTATTTCCTCTCCTCTAAACTCGTGCTGAAGTCTATTAAATTTGCAGGCCAAAGTCTCCTAAAAATGCAGGCCTGAGCTTCCTAAAATCTTGCCCCAAAATTTGTATTGTCCCTGCTACAGAATCTCAGGTTCAGTGTTGATCCTCTCTACTAGGAAACTCGAGCTAGGTGGGTGACTTCTCTTGCTACAAGTTTATCCTATCCTTCCGCAATCTTCAGCTATCACAGCCTCTCCTTGTTCTCTTCCTCCTTGATCTTTTCTCCAACAAATGCTCATGAAGAATGAATGCTCTCTATGCATTTTTACCCTTTCTAGTTTCATTATGTTGAGAGAAACCCTAACCCTATGATTAAGGGCTGAGATTAAATCTCAACTCTCCTTGATCAAGGGTGGAGATCTTATCTCCCATTGACGCCCTTTTCATGTCTCCCCCCTCATTAATGAGCACCCTAGTCACTTTAATGTTGTTTTGGTACCTTGTGCCTTTTTCACATAAAGTCAACTTAAACCCATAAAGTGACTTTAATAATATAAAGTACATAGTACTAAAGTACCTCATGAAGTGACTTTAAGTCACATGACTTTAATAACTCATAATGTCACTTACTAAAAAGGTGTTCTAATGTGTTTTCCTAGGCAAAAAGGCAAAAGCACTAGGAAACACCTCCTTGGTACATTTTTTCAACAAAAAGGAGGAACAAACTCAAACACCATCAAAGACGGCCTTCAAGTTTGTACAGAGGCATCATCCAGAAGACCAGATTATAGGAGATATGGACAGAAGCATCATCCAGAAGACCAGATTATAGGATACATGGACACAAGAATACTAACAAGAAGAAGGATGATAAACAGACCGAAAAAGAGTGATATCACCTTGTTGTTCCATATAGAACCAAAGGATTTCCCTCAGGCAATTAAGAATCCACACTGGATGAAAGCAATGGAAGAGGAGATGAACCAAATTGAAAAGAATCGAACATGGGAACTTGTACCTCGTCCAAAGGATAAGAATGTCATAGGAACCAAGTGGGTGTTCAAAAACAAAGTGAATGAAGATGGACAAGTCATCAAAAACAAGGCAAGATTGGTGTGCAAGGGATATACTCAAATTGAAGGAATTGACTTTGAAGAGACCTTCGCTCCAGTTGCCAAACTAGAGGCCATGAGGATGTTTTTAGCATTTGCATGTTCAAAAGGCTTCAAAGTCTATCAAATGGATGTAAAGTTAGCCTTTCTAAATGGCAATTTAAAAGAAGAAGTATACATGGAACAACCAGAAGGGTTTGACTTGTCAGAAAATAAAGACTTTGTATGCAAATTAAAGAAGGCCCTGTATGGATTAAAACAAACTCCAAGAGCTTGGTATGCTAAACTTTATCATAATCTCCAACAACAAGGGTTAAGGAGAGGAGTTGCAAGAAGTAACCTTTACATGAAGATGGACGAAGATAATCTACTAATCACATTGGTATACATGGATGATCTGATTTTTGGCAACAATGATGAAATGAGTCACAAATTTGCCCAAGAAATGTCAAAAGAATTTGAAATGTCAATGATTGGAGAAATGTTCTTCTTTCTTGGAGTTCAAGTAACTCAAACCAATGTTCAAATGTTCATAACACAAACAAAGTACCTCAAGGAAATGCTTAAGCGATTTGGGATGGAAGAATGTGTTGTCGTAAGCACACCTATGATTATAGGTTGCAAGCTGAGTAAGGACGATGAATCTCCTATAGTAGATGCAACTCTCTACAGATCAATGATTAGAGGTCTTTTATATCTGACAGCTTCATGACTAGACATCATGCAGGCAATAGGTATGGTGGCAAGGTTCCAATCAACCCCTAAGGAATCTCACATGCAAGTTGTAAAAAGGATATTCAGATATCTAAAGGGCACCCATGATTTTGTACTGTGGTATCCTAAGAGCACAAATCTTACCTGGACAGCATACACCAATGTAGACTCGGCAGGAAACATTGATGACCGGATTAGCGCCAACAGAAATGCATTTTTCTTAGGAGATTGTCTTGTATCTTGGTTGAGCAGGAAACAGTTATCCATATCTATTTCCATAGCTGAAGCCAAATATATTGCAGCAGCAGACTGTTGTACACAAATACTTTGGATGAAGGAATCAGTGCAATCAGTCTCTCAGAAAACCCAATCATGCACTAAAAAATGATACATATTCCAATCAAGTACCAATTTCTTCGAGAATACGTCGCTGATCAAAACATCAAAATGCCAAATGGAATATGTTAGCACTAAGGAACATATTGCAGACATCTTCACTAAACCTTGCCTCAAGAAGCATTTGAATACCTTCATCAAAAGATGGGTGTCATCTATCTTTCATCCTAATAAGGCACCCCTTTGCTATTGATGTCAAAGGGAGAGTAGCAGGAAGTCGGGGGGACAACACAAAGTCAGGAGGAGCAGCACAATGACAGGGGGAGCAGCTTGATGACAGGGGGAGTAGCACAAAAATTGGAACTTGAGGAATGTTGCCATCAATAACAAAGGGGGAGATTGTTGAGAAAAGACTTGTTATTGATGTCAAAGGATGTCCAGTTGAAGAGGAGAATAACATAGGCTTAAAGATCACTTTAAGCCCTTTCCAACGAGGTATAGCATGCCCCCTAACTCCTCTCCATTGAAGAAAAATGAATTTTCTAAGACAAAAACCACCTATCTGCCCTCCATTCAAATCGGCCCTATTTTGGGTGATCCAACCAGTATAAATAAGAGAGTCTACTCCTCCATTTAGGCTCCAAAAATTCAGTCAAGCAAGAAGCAGAGGAACTCGGACCCAAAGAGGAAGCAAATAGGTTCATATCACATGAACCTAGAGGCAGTTTGAAGGAAGGTTTTATGGTTTTTATCTCTGTTCAGATTAAGAGATCTTGGAGGCTTTTTTCTAATCAGATTTTGAAGCATTTATGAGCTATCTTTGTGGATGAATTCGGCCTCCTTGTAGCACAAAATTTCGGCCTCCTTGTAGCACAAATTTCGGCCTTGAGACAGCCGTAATTTGGCCTGCACTTGGACAGATTCAACCCTGTAATTCAGCCTTGTGATTTCGGCCTGGTTTGGAGCAGACTTGGAGCTGGTTTTTGATATGTTTTGGAGGTATTTTTGAGGCAGCTTTTTGGAGCAATCTGGAAGCCTTTTGGAGCAGACTTTGGACCAGACTCTGAAGTGATTTTTGAAGAGTCCTTGAAGCTGTCTTTGAAGAGTTTTTGGAGCAGACCTTGGAGAATCTTTGATCAGCCTTTTGAAGTGAATTTGAAGCAATCTTTAAACCATCTTTGGAAGTCATCCTTGGAACATCCTTTGGAGACACTTTGAAGGAAGTATTTTGGAACAATTTTGGTAAAGTTTTGATTCTTGAAGTATTTATAAAGGTTGGAGCTTAAGGGTATTGGTGTCCTTATATAGACCAAGTTGGTGCCTGGATTTGCTTAAGAGGATTGGTGTCCTCAATCAAGGTTGGTGCCTTGCAGAATTGAAGAGATTATAATGGTTGGAGCCTGTATTAATAAAAGAGGATTGGTGTCTTCATCATTGTTATTTGTACAGTCATTATATAAGATATTTTTAATTTTATTTCTTGTGTTCTAGCATAAATTGTGATTCTTAACTGGCATAACATAACAATTGTAAAGAAATACCGATTCAGCCCCTCAGTGTTTCCAACAGTTTCAAGCTACTGAATTTATATAAGTCCAAACATATTCTAGTCTAATGTTTCTTAGGATGTTATTTGGTTTCATTGTTTCCATGTTAATTGGAATCTTAGAAAATAAATTAATAAAAATAAATAGAAGAACAGTATACAAGACATTATGCCCTACAAGCACAATGTCGTTATTGTATAAGCATTATGCCACAAAGCAGTATATAATCATATAAAGAAACTACCTTTGTAAGATGCATCCTTTTCTTCTCATCAGCCATATTCATGAGCATTATCACAGGTTGTTGAATTCTAGCTGCAGAAACTGCTACAACATTGCTTGGAGAAGCTTTTATTGGGTCAAGAACATATGCATCCACATTGGAAACTTCCGGTTGTGAAATTGGAAATTGAGTGTGTATAGGAAGAAGTATCTCACCCAGTGGTTCTCGTGATGTACACACAATATTAGTTGGTGTCACATTTCCACTGTTGACTTTAAACATAGATTGAATGTTACTTTTGTATTCTGCAATTGTACTCGCATCATTTTGATCATTCTCAATGACTTTTCTTGATTTGGAATACAACTGTTCAAGTAGCCCACTTCGCTTTGTTCCTCTTCTCATACACAAACATGTTGTGCTCACCTTTTCTAAATTATTTGAATTTGCTAATGTTGCTTCCATATTATCAGCTACTTTACAATCACAAATCTTCCCCTCCATGCAAAAATCCAATACTGAATTACCACAGTTCTTTTCATAGTTTCTGTTCACCATGTCTGCAAACAATGCATGTGGCATAACCAATAATTTATACGCAAATATAAATGCTCAAAGAAGATGAACTATGTCAATATTGCAACAACCCATTATACTGAAAGTGAAATTGACCACATACCTGCTGTGCTATCCAATTGGCCATCATGCAGTTTGACAGGAATGTCATGCTGATTCATAAATGCATCCATTTTATCATTCCCCAAACAATCCTGTGCAGCAGATAATTTTAAAACATTTTCTGCTTTTGCAACTGTTTCAACATCATGAGTTAAAACATTTTCTGCTTTTGCAACCGTTTCAACTTCAGGAGTAACTGACTGATCAACATCCATTGCTACATTCTTATAGTCTAGCCTGATACTTTCATCCAAAGAACACTTTATAGTGGAAAGTTTGGCCAGATTTCGTTTCGATTCAGTTATTACTGGAGTAGTTATATGGTAAAATGGAGATGCTTTTGTATTCGACTTGGAACCGTCGAAACCAGTTACTGAAAATCGACATGGCTTTATATCCCTTGGAGGAGTAAAGTTTTGGGCACTTCCAGACACATTATTATCACCATTTAAGTGAGAAACCAAAAGCATGGCATTACCAGGCATAGACATTGCCCTACGAACATCAGTTTTTATTGGGAGCCTCTTGGCTTTACCCTTATCATCCACCTGAGCAATTGTTGAAAATCCCTGCAATACAGGCAAATGCGGAGAAAAGAATCAATAAAATAAGAACAATCCAACACTTAGATACCTTAATTCAAACAGATTACCTGTTTGAGCCAAAATCCTTCAGATTCCTGATCACCCCAGCAAAATAATGTTAAGACTCCGACATCATGCAGTCTTTTCTTAACTTCTCTAAAAAGAAGCCGACCAAACCCCTGGTTTACACATCCAGGAATCAGTATATAAAGGAATCACTATAGTAGAGGATTTGCTAATACAGAAGCAAGTTTTATAACTCTAAAATGTTCAAAATATAAACTAAATTTCTCTGTCCTGATTCTTAAGAAATTGGTTGTGTCTCTAATTAAAATATTATGTGGATAACCCTGTAAGCAACAAGTATGGCATCATAAAGGTGAGTTTGTGATGACTACTCAATGTAATGCATTTAACCATCACTTGTAAATACCTTATTCACTAAGTATGCATAAGAGTACATGCTGGATAGCAGAAGAGAAACACAAATTGTGGTCTTTAGTACACAATAATTGAGATATACAACAGCATCAAGTACAAAGTTTGTGAAAAGATATGCTGCATCATTAATCCATTGATTAATTATTTTGAAGAGATAATAATTAATATTTCCCAAAGTTTGGTACTCTACTATATATTATGAAAGTCAAAAACACAAGTTGGAGCAAAACTAGCAGTAAAGAGATTCAAGGAAGTTACGTTGCAATCTAGAATCATTCTTAATAAATCAATTTTACTATTTTTGTCTTTACCCTAGACCAGCATCTCTTAAATGAGATAAAAAAAATCTTATAATTTTATAATTTCATCTCATTTATGTTGAAAATTCGCAGCTAAGGGATGAATTTCCTTGAATAAAATTTCATTTCTGACTTTTCTAGAGTGACTTTCTAAATAAAGATTGTCATGTCTATCATTGCAACCATGACTTTCCAAAATTAGTGAGTCATCTTGCTTCAATTGGTAATCATGTATATATGATGGAAAATCATTTATCCTTAATCAATCTAAACTGTTTATTTTTTTAATTTAATCATCAATTTTATTATTATTATTACACTTATGATACTATAATGTCATCTAAAGAGGAATTACATGTCACCTCTCCTACTTCTCACTCAATCATGCCACTTCACATCTATCTCCTTGATGGCAAATCAAACTCTCCCATTCAATAATACATTACTCTCTCCCTCTCTCTCTCTCTCTCTTTAATGCTCTTACGCACCTCTTACACTCTCCTACACACTTTAATGACTTGTCTTAAAAGAATCATCTTACACCAAGATTCCTCTTACACCCTCTTTAATGCATAAGTTACACTTCTCCTTAATGGCTCGAATTACTAAGCCATGCGTTCTCCTTCTTTATGGCACAAGTCACTAAGGCATACGTACTTCCTCTTGATGGCATGAGTTACTAAGGCAAGCGTACCTCCTTTATGGCATAAGTTACACTCCTATTTTGGCATATGTAACTGTTATGTTATGGTATGTTCTATGCTTAGTGCAATTTACTTCAATTTCTTCTTATTAGCCCAATGTCAATTTCATTATTTAGCAATCACATTAACATAAAGTAAAATGCTGATAAATCGAGAGAAGACAAGCCAAGACAAGAGACACCAGAAGTGGCGGCTAGCCTGGGACAAACCCCAATGTGGGGAAAGTGAAACCCTTTGATCAATTCTTCTATAATCTTCAATAATTCAACAGAGAGAGAGAGTACAAATATACAATTCTGTAATTTTATTACAGCAGCAGCAAAACCCTAACCAGCAAAGTCAAAGCTGGTCAAACAAGTCAGAATTGACCTCCAATCAGCTTGGTCAATATCCCAGTCAACTCGGCCTCCAACAGCAAGCCCAAAAACAGTCTGAAAACTCGGTTAAACAAAGGTCAACAAAAGTCAACCTGCAGCCAACAATTAGGGCAGTCAACGCTGGTCAAACCTGAGGTCAAATCACCTCGGTTTGTGTGCCAAAATCTGCGGTCTGCCAAGGAGAAGCAACCACACCAAATCCACAGTCCAAGAAAAGTCCACGCTGTTCAATGCTCGTCAAAGTGTCTTTCTGCAGCCCTGGTCAAACTCGGTCAACGCAGCACTAGCCAGAAATCACTTCGTCCTCCCACACGTGTGAGAGAGATGTTGCTCCTAGATGTGTACCCAATCAAATAAGGAGAGAGAAGAATGTGAGATGAGAGATGAGTGAAATAATGCCACAAGGTGTCTTCTATTTATATGAATCGATGAGGATATGTGCCACACATTTTGTTGTTGGCCAACCTTGACAGATTGTCAAGCATATACAAATAAAATCATATCTCCGTAAATACATGTCGGAATCGAATGATCGTTAGATCAATCCTACACCTCTCCATGAGAGGAATCCAAGAAAAATATCAATTGCTATAAATAAGATGACCCACATGGAGTTTGGCCCTAGTTGCCAATTCTAACACTCCCTCTCAACTAGGGAGAACTCCATCTGCTAATCCATCTGACCATCAGTACTATCTCTGCCATCAAATGCACTACCCTACATTGCTCGGCTTTGCTCTGCTGAAATATGAAGAAGAAGAAATGAACGAGGATGTATAATACCATCCTCTACTAACCCGAAGTCAGTCCCAGATAAAAGGGAGTGCTCGATAGCGCTCTTAATGACCCGAAGTCAATTCCAGAGAGTGTGTCATACCACTCTTACTAATCCCAAATCAATGCCAAAGGAGAGTCAGCTATATCACTCTCACTGACCCGAAGTCAATTCCAATTGATCCCAGATTAACGTCGGTCATCCTAGCATAGGGAGTACAGTAGATACACGATGCGTCCATCAGTACTACTATTGTCACACCCCTACACTGGCGGTAATCTTCCAACCGCACTATAGGAGGTGCGGCACCACCGACCCTTTTCCTTTTAACAATACTAACGATCGCGGACTACGCCTTACTTCTATACTTAGAATATTTTTCAACAGCTAAGTACAATCTTTCATTAAACACACAGTGGAAACTTTCACATCATTAACATATTATCACCATTAACATTCAAATGCACAATGGAATATCATGGGAGGGGCAACTCCCTGTAAGTATGAGTCTACCCGTATCAATAATGATAATATTCAGATTTATACATAAACTTTACAATGGAGGGAAACCCCAAGTTTCTCCTCTTACTTGCAAAATCTAACTTTCATGCACTGTCGTGCAACCTCGCCCAACCATCGGGCAAAGTCACACGAGTTGTTGCCCAACTCGTGCACCCGTCGCACTTATCACACAACCCGGGCGCCTGTTCAACCGTCGTGTCGAACATGCACACCAACCCGTCGTTTACCCCGGGCGCACTTCACTTCAACCGCTCATTTTGTCGTTTCGTCGTGCTGCCTGTCGTCGTTCACCCGTACTCGGTTCACCCGTTCACAGGCGCCTTCGCCCGATTCGCCCACCCGTCGGTCCTCTGCTCAACTCGTGCACGAGCGCCCACCCAAACTCGCCTTACCCGACTCGCCTGTTCCACCGTGCCCACACTCATCTAACACACCCGCCCGGCTGTTCGACCCTTGGCTCGTCACCCCGGCGCACCGTGTGCGCCCGCCTAAACTACTACCCAACTTGCGCTAACAACCCGACCACCGACCTATTCCGCCCGAACGATCTGTTGCCCATGTCTCACGCCCTATGGCCTGTACGCCTTGTGGTCGCCCAGCTCGCCTCGACCTGCGGCTAGGGTGCTTCAGCCCCTATGTCCGCCCACACCATCGCCCTTAATTCAGAACGCCCAACCTGCTTGCTTCTGCACCTAAGAGAAGGCCTTAGCTCGCATTTGTTGATGATCGATTGATGATGAAGATCCTCTCCATCGCCATATACTTATACACTTCGGCCCTCCACGAATGGTCACGTCGACCCATGCCAGCCGACCCATAAACATGGCTTTCCATCTATTTCTTGCACGTCGGCTTGTGGTTGGGGCGCCCACACCTGGGACCGCCCAGTCATATAAACCTACATCCACCAAACACTTAGCCATTTTTCGCCTCATGACTTCGTGTTTCCACATGCGGTTGTCCAGCTCGCCCGCGCTCCTCCGTTGTGTGCTTTCGCCCAAACCACCCGCAACTCGGGGGCCTTACATCCTCCCCCACTTAAAGTCATTGTCGCCCTCAACAATTCTTCATCTCAGCAACCATCTGTCACTAAGATATCCATCCACACAACTGTGTATATGGGTAATCCAGATGTCCACTACTCAACCTGTTTCACGCCATAGATATGCCACTGTTCTGCAAGGAATCATGTGCTGGTACCCCTCATGTTGGTGATTAGTTGGGTAGCTAATCCAACTATGCATCGCCTCCACAAGAACTCATGCCCCTACATCATCACGATTGTCCACTGCATGCTACCTGTCAACCTGAGTCATCTCACCCCTAGATGCCTGCTCAAAGTGTTTGGAGATCCATTGCCATGAGCAGCTAACAAGGAGCCTCATCCTCCGTGATAGTCTAAGATGATGAGGGAGCAAAGCCTAAAGGCTCTCCCTCACTAATCAACTTGATCCACCTATCCAGATCTTCCACTTCCATTCTCTGCAAGTATGCTTCCCGATCCTCCATCTAAACATTCGGCCTCACATACTCTTCGTCATCGTCATCCTCCACTGCTTCCAGCCTCTTAGATAGATCCAAGATGCTATCTGACAATGTCCTGATAACCTGTGACTGCTTTGCAAGCTTTGCCTCTGCAACAAACAACCGCTTACAGATCTCTTCATCTCGCTTCCCATTCTCCATATTCATCGCTGTCAGCTTACATTCGGGCTTAGTTACTCCCAAGGTTGGTACACCAATGGGTACATCCTCTCGTCCATCGTAAATGTACAGTTTCTTCATATGGGGAACAATCATCGCATCAAATTCCTTCATGAATTCTATACCTAGTACAGCCTCATAGTCATCTATCCGCACCACAGTGAAATCGACTTTCCCTGTCCATTCACCAAGTGTCACATCCACTTTTTCAGCCACACCAATCACAGAATCCAGAGGAGAATTCATTGTCTTCATTTGTGCCTGCACCGGTACAAACTTCAGCCCAATCCTTCTCACAGTATCCTCACTCATGAAGTTGTGAGTTGCGCCACTATCCACCATAGTAAGCACAACAGCACTCCCAACCTTCATTTCGACATACTCCAATTTGTTTCTTTCCGGGTCTCTCCTTGAGACGGCGTCCATAGCCACCACAGCTCTTAGGATCTGCATAACCCCTAAGGAAGTTTCTTCTTTCTTCTTCGCATTGGATTGTGCCAAGGCAACCACCTTTGGTCTTGAAGGACAATTCTTCACCATGTGTGGTTCCTCACATATCCAACACTTCAACGATTTCTTCGTCTTCGACTTGTCATTCAATCTCGAAGTCTCCTCTTTCGTATTCTTCTCTTTCGGTTTGTCATACTTCTTCTTTTCATCAAAACCATCATCGTAGTGTTCCACCAAACGATCCACAGCAACAAAAGCCTCCTCAAGTGTCTTAATCTTTTGCCTCTTCACTTCATTCCGCGCCCAAGGTTTCAACCCTATGATAAAGTTGAACACCTTGTCCCTTTCCGCCATGTCAGGAAGTTACAAAACCGCACTTGAGAACTCTCACTGATATGCTGGCAGACTTCCCATTTGCTTTATATACTTTATCTTCATCCTTGCATCCCATGTTTCGTCTTGTGGACTAAAGTGGGTTTGCAAAGCCTTCTTCATGTAATCCCACGAAGTTATGTCTTTAGCATTGCCGTTGGCAATCTGATCCATCCTCCTTCGCCACCACATCTTAGCATCCTTCGTCAAGAATTAAGCAGCTACCTTCACTTTGGTTTTCTCATCGGTCAATCCCAAACGCTCCCAGTACTGTTCCATATCCCATAGAAAGTTACCAAGAGTTTTCGCACTCCTTGTTCCATCATAAGAATCCGGCTCTTTGACTTTGACATGAGCCACACCTCCACCTGAGTTGTGTCTCACAGCCCTCTTCAAAACCGCGATCTCATTCAGAGCATCATCAAGAGCTTGCCGCAATTTCAAGATTTCAGCCAAACCTTGATCTCTTGCTTCACCAATCTTCTTGACTTCTTCTTTCGTTTGTGTATACTTCCATTCAGTATACTCGTATCGAACCTTAAGGTCTTCAAGTTCCTCCTTCACCTTCGCATAACCTTCATGAACCTGCATGTTCTCGGCCTTCATCGAAGCCATGTCGGAATCCAATTCTTCCACATGATCCAATACCTTGTCAAGGAAAGCTTCTCTAGCATCTTGGCTAGATTCACCCATCATCACCTGAGGTTCTTCCGCCATCTTTGCCATCTGCTTTCTTTGCGATCTTGTGTAGACCATAAACTGCAAGTCTGAATCACCCTTCAGATTTCTTCGGTGAGCCTGGTTCGACTGAATCAAGCTCTGATACCACCTGTCACACCCCTACACTGGCGGTAATCTTCCAACCGCACTATAGGAGGTGCGGCACCACCGACCCTTTTCTTTTTAACAATACTAACAATCGTGGACTACGCCTTACTTCTATACTTAGAATATTTTTCAACAGCTAAGTACAATCTTTCATTAAACACACAGCGGAAACTTTCACATCATTAACATATTATCACCATTAACATTCAAATGCACAACGAAATATCATGGGAGGGGCAACTCCCTATAAGTATGAGTCTGCCTGTATCAATAATGATAATATTCAGATTTACATATAAACTTTACAATGGAGGGAAACCCCAAGTTTCTCCTCTTACTTGCAAAATCTAACTTTCCTGCACTGTCGTGCAGCTTCGCCCAACCACCGGGCAGAGTCACACGAGTTGCTGCCCAAATCGTGCACCTGTCGCACTTATCACACAACCCGAGCGCCCGTTCAACCATTGTGTCGAACGTGCACACCAACCCGTTGTTTACCCCGAGCTCATTTCACCGCACCCGCTCGTTTCGTCGTACCGCCTGTCGTCGTTCACCGGTGCCCGGTTCACCAGTTCACTGGCACCTTCGCCCGGTTCGCCCACCCGTCGGTCCTCCGCTCGACTCGTGCACGAGCGCCCGCCCCAACTCGCCTTACCTGGCTCGCCCGTTCCACTGTGCCTGCACTCGTCTAACTCGCACACCCGGCTGTTCGACCCTTGGCTCGCTGCCCTAACGCACCGTGTGCGCCCGCCCAAATTGCTACCCGACTCGCGCTAACAACCCGACCGCCAACCTATTCCGCCCAAACGATCTGTTGCCCGTGTCTCACGCCCTACGGCCTACACTCCTTGCGGTTGCCCAGCTCACCTCGACCTGCAGCTAGGGTGCTTCGGCCCCTATGCCCGCCTGCACCATCACCTTTAATTCAAAACGCCCAACCTACTTGCTTCTACGCCTAAGAGAAGGCCTTAGCTCGCATTTGTTGATGATCGATTGATGATGAAGCTCCTCTCCATTGCCATATACTTATATACTTTGGCCCTCCACGAATGGTCACGTCGGCCCATGCCAGCCGACCCATAAACATGGCTTTCCAACTATTTCTTGTACGTAGATTTGTGGCTGGGGCACCCACACCCAGGACCGCCCAATCATATAAACCTCCGTCCACCAAACACTTAGTCATTTTTCGCCTCATGACTTCGCGTTTCCACCTGTGGTTGTCCAGCTCGCCCGCGCTCCTCCATCATGCGCTTTCACCCAAACCACCCGCAGCTCGGGGGCCTTACAACTATGGCCCCTAACCCCATTTCCCTACTCATTGGCCAAATAAGAGGTACTTCCCATGAGTCCCAGACTGCATGGGTAGGATGCCTCGACAGGAGAACCACTCATCCTGTCCATAAGTCGTCACAAGGTATCATACGGGAAGGTTGAGCCATTCACCCTGTACACAGTGCACCACTAAGGGAGGGTGAGTCACCCTATGGTCGCTTGTCACTCCAAGAAGTACCCCAAGCCTCCCGAAGCTCCCAGAGCTCAATGCATGCATCATATAGGACCTTCATGAGAGGGTCTCTCAACGACTCCAAGTCGTTCTCGAAAAGTCAAGAATTTGACCTTTCCTAGGGGCTTCGTCAAAATGTCGGTGACCTACTCATCTGTACCAATATGATGAAGCCTTATTGCTCCTCGTTGTACCATATCCCAGATAAAGTGGTACCTGATATTGATATGTTTGGAGCGATCATGAAATACGGGATTCTCTGATAAATGAATCCCACTCTGGTTGTCACAAAGGATCACGGTAGTATCCAATGTATATCCAAACAGCTCACTGAAGAGCTTCCGCAACCAGACAGCCTCACAAGAGGCCATACTCGCAGCAATGTACTCTGCCTCAGCGGTGCTCAAAGCCACCGACTTCTGCTTCCTACTCATCCAGGATATCGAGGCAGATCCCAAAGAGAAACAGCACCCGGAAGTGCTCTTTCGGTCCACCACACTGCCTGCCCAATCAGCATCAGTATATCCATGTAGCCTCACATCTCTGGCAGTGTATCTCAACCCATGAGTGATTGTGCCTCGAAGATATCTCAGAAGGTTCTTGGCACCAATCCAATGTGAGTGGTGAGGCTCAACCATATGTTGACTCAACATGTTGACTACAAAACATATATCCGACGGGAGTCCACTAAGAACATCAATGCTCCTATGAGTTGACGATACTGGTAGCATTTCCCAAAGCAGGTCCGGCAGCACTACCGCTTAACTTCTTGAAATCAAGCTCCATCGGGGTAGTCACGGGCTTGCAGTCCACCATACCGAATCTCTCCAATATCTTCACCACATATTTTCCTTGAGATAGGAAAATCTCCCCTGGCTTCTGCCAGACTTCTAGCCCTAGGAAATAGTGCATCAGTCCTAGGTCCTTCATCTCAAACTTGGAAGCCAACTCCCTCTTACATTTGTGAATGAGAGGGTCTGCACCTGTTAGAAAGAGGTCGTCAACATACAGCACCAGTATGAGAGGCTTATCATCTTCAACCTTAAAGTAAAGGTTCAGATCGACTTCACTCCTAGTGAATCCCAGCTTCATCAAGTAGTTATCGATCCTCTCATACCAAGCTCAGGGTACTTGCTTCAGCGCATAGAGGGCTTTATTCAACCTGCACACGTGAGATTCCCGATCATGAATCTCAAATCCCTCGGGTTGTTCCACATAGACTTCCTCTTTGATCGAACCATGCAAGAACGCAGTCTTGACATCCATCTGATGTAGGTTCCATCCTTGTGAAGCAGCAAGGGCTATGATCGAGCGGATAATGATGTATCGAGCAACAGGTGCAAATATCTCGTCATAATCTATACCTTCCTTCTCAAAAAAGCCACGAGCGACAAAACGAGCCTTATACTTTTCAGCACTTCTATCAACTCCATGTTTTATTTTGTAAAGCCATTTCGAGGTGACAACTATTTTGTCCTAGGGTCTGGGGACCACATCCCAAACATCGTTCTTCATGATGGTCTCGTATTCCTCAGTCATAGCATCCTTCCATACTTGATGCTTCACGGCTTCTTTAGATGATGAAGGCTCATTTTGAATGATCGTGCTCATAATGGTCAAGTATCCCTGATACCCGGTTGGCTTCTTACTTTCACGAAAAATCCCTATGGGTGCAATGTGTCCTTCGGCATCAAGTGTCCCCCCAAGCCATGAGGGCCTCTTCCTAGAAGGCTCTTGCAGAGGGGGATCAATAGGATCCATAGGTTCTTCCACTTCGGGCATCGTCTCATCTTCTTTCTCATCCGGCTTCTTGGTGTCAGCTTCTTTAGTTTTCCTTAGAATAGGAAGATTGCCAACCTTGCTAAGAGCCACGTCTTCGTCAAAGGTGACATCATGACTAATCTCAACTTCCCTTTGACCAGCCACATAGATTCTATAGCCCTTAGAATTTTCTCTATAGCCCACGAAGATTCCCTTCTCTCTAGATGCACCCAATTTATTCCTTTTCTCTTTCGGCACATGAAAATATACGGGACATCCAAAAATTCTAAAATGAGAGACATCAGGTTTATTACCAGTGAACATCTCTTCGGGAGTCTTGGAATCCAATGCTTGATGAGGGCATCGGTTTTGAACATATACGGCGGTATTCGTAGCTTCGGTCCATAGAAATTTCGAAAGTTTTTAATCATGGAGCATGCAACGAACAGCTTCCAAAATCGTACGGTTCTTCTCCTTTTTGCCACACCATTTTTCTCAAGAGTGTATGGTATAGTGGTCTCCCTCTTAATGCCAACCTCTTTGCAAAAGTCATGGAACTCATGGGATTCATACTCGGTCCCATTATCATTCCTTAAAATCTTGATCTTTTTCTCAGTTTGATTCTCGATCAAGGCTTTGAAGTGACAGAACCAGGAGAACACTTCATCCTTCTTTTTCAAGAAGTATATCCATGTCTTGCGAGAATAGTCATCTGTAAAAGTGAGATAATATAAATATCCTCCTAAAGAGTTCACGGGCATCATACCAGATATGTCGAAGTGAACCAATTGCAAGATGTCTTTGGTCTTGCTATGGCTTGAGGGGAATGGTCCCCTGAGCTTTCCTTCGGCACACCCCGACCATACACCTTCTTGCTCCACTTTAAATTCGGGCATCCCCGTCACCATTTGTCTCACATCGAGTAGAGCCTTATAGTGAAGGTGGGAAAACCTCTGGTGCCATAGTTCAGACTGAAGAGTTGTGTTGCAAGACATGACTCCCAACGGACTTCCTCCAACTTGATATAGAGAGTCAACTCGAAACCCAAGAGTGAAAGCATCTTTAAAATTCTTTTTCCATACACGTACCTTGCCATCGATGAAGGCCACCTTGTAGCCTTTGTCTTCCATCGCCGAAATGGACACCAGGTTCTTCTTGAGATCAAGTACATATAGGACTTCTTGCAAATGAATTGTGTTACCTTGATTTAATTGAAGAGTAACATTTCCTACACCCTTCACGGGATAGGTGGAGTTGTCTCCAAGAATAATCTCCAGGTTGGTCTCCTTCTCTATCAAATTAGAGAGAGCTTCCTTGTAACCAGTGAAGTGCCTTGAGGCACCACTATCAATAAGCCAATTGCCCAACGAGTCTAGAGGAGAAGTAGTAGAGAGGGTTGATATCAGATAATATTCATCTTGCTTATTGTTAACAACATTAGATTCATACCTGGAGTTTCTTGCCTTCTTGGAGGGTTGACCACTTCCTTGATTTCCGGCATTCCTCTTTCCTCTGCCATTGAACCTGCCATTCCTTTGATTGTGATTGGAATTGCCTCGGGAGTGATTTTGATCATCGTCATGAGATGTGTCTTTTCTATTTGGACACTCCCATGCATAGTGACTGAATTTGTTGCGAACAAAACATCTTCCCTTCCTTCCACCTTTCAATCCGGCCTTTCCTTTGGATTTAGACCCGGAATTATTTCTCCTTTTAGCATGAGAGGAGAAAGCAGTGGGGTTGCCTTTAAATGCAGGCATTTCCTACTCTTCCATCCTAGTCTCTTCTTGAATGCATCTTGCCATCAATTCCTCAAATCCCGGAATTACATTATTTTGAGAAGAGTGGTTCTAAATACATACCATTTATATGGGAGCCCTCCAAGAGTCGTGATAGTCAGTTCCCTGTCAAGAATGACTTCCCCAATCAATAGGAGATCATTCTTGATCTCAGTGATCCTTCAGAAGTAGGATTGCATATTCTCATATTTTCCTTTCTTGATTTCCTTCAGCTTATTTTTGAGGAACAAAACTTGATTTGCATCACTAACATTAAACAAGCTTACCAATCTATTGTAGATCTCCTTGGAGGTGTTCAGCTCGAAAACATAGGCCACCAGGCGCTTATCAATAGAGTCTTGGATGATCTTCTTTGCTTTGACTTCACCGTTTGTCCACTTGTTCCTTGTAGCAACCGATGCATTTGATGGAGGCTCAGTAATCTTGCCTCTCACATAGTCTGGCACTTCCTGCTCTTCCAATGTCAGATCGAGAGACATCTTCCATTCGTGATAGTCAAACTTATCACGAAGCTTGTCTTCAGCGGGGAAGTGTGATGAAGAACCCGTGAAGTCTTAAGACTGTATCCAACAGTCTTCGATCTTGCTCTTGCTTGGGCTTTGTCTTCACCTCAGCTCCGATACCATGTTAAGTTATGGTATGTTCTATGCTTAGTGCAATTTACTTCAATTTCTTCTTATTAGCCCAATGTCAATTTCACTGTTTAGCAATCACATTAACATAAAGTAAAATGTTGATAGAACATAAATAAATCAACAGAAGATAAGCCAAGACAAGAGACACCAGATGTGGCGGCTAGCCAGGGACAAACCCCAATGTGGGGAAACCCTTTGATCAATTCTTCTATAATCTTCAATAATTCAACAAAGAGAGAGATAGTACAAATATACAATTCTGTAATTTTATTACAGCAGCAACAAAACCCTAACCAGCAAAGTCAAAGCTGGTCAAACAAGTCAGAATTGACCTCCAATCAACTTGGTCAATATCCTAGTCAACTCGGCCTCCAACAACAAGAAGCAACAGCCCAAAACAACCTGAAAACTCAGTCAAATGAAGGTCAATAGAAGTCAACCTGCAACCAACAATTAGGGTAGTCAACACTAGTCAAACCTAATGTCAGATGACCTCAGTTTGTGTGCCAAAATCTGCGGCCTGCCAAGGAGAAGCAGCCACACCAAATCCGCAGTCCAAGAAGAGTCCACGTTGGTCAACGCTGGTCAAAGTGTCTTTCTGCAACCCTGGTCAAACTTGGTAACGCAACCCTAGCCAAAAATCACTTTGTCCTTCCACAGGTGTGAGAGAGACGCTACTCCTAGATGTGTACCCAATCAAATAAGGAGAGAGAGGAATGTGAGATGAGAAATGAGTGAATAATGCCACAAGGTGTCTTCTATTTATATGAACCGATGAGGATGTGTGCCACACATTTTTTCGTTGGTCGACCTTGACACATTGTCAAGCATATACAAATATATTCATATCTCCATAAATACATGTCAGAATCGAATGATCATTAGATCAATCCTACACCTATCGACGAGAGGAATCCGAGAGAAATATAAGTTGCCATAAATAAGACGACCCACATGGAGTTTGGCCCTAGTTGCTAACATTAACTTCTCCTCAAGGCATGGGAGTTACTCCTTCATGAATTCGACCTCCTTGCTCTTCCTATATATGTGTGCCTATCATCCTCTCTACTACTCACTTGTGCATTGTGAAAGTAGAGAACAAACTTGAAAAAGAGAAACTAGAGAAGAATTGAGAGAAAGAGAGAAACTCTTGAAGAGTAAGAGCAAAACTTGGTGAGTCAAAGTAATTTTGTGTTTACATCAGCTACTGCTATCAAAGACCTTCAAATTTGGGTGAACTTCTTCTTTCTCTCCTTGTATTTTGTATCTCTACTGAACATTTGATTTCTAATAGAAGAAGAATCTAGTTGGGTTTTCCTCTTGTGGGCTTTGCCCTGGTCATTGGACCTAAACTCATTGTGTCTTATTGAGCTCTTGGTTGTCTTCTATTGTGTATATGGTTTATGTTCTATCTACATTTGCGTAACTAATATTGCAGATTAAAAAAGTTGTTGGATCAAGTAATTGTTATAGCATAAAAGTTCAAAATTTCAACATGGTATCAAAGCTTTGGTGAAAACAAGTGTTGTTCCAGCCCATTTTCTACTGAAATATCTCTTGTTGTCCACTCTATTTGCAGCCCATATTCTAGTAAAATATCTCTTGTTGTCCACTTTATTTACAACCCATTTTCTACTGAAATATCTTTTGTTGTCCACTCTATTTGCAACCCATTTTTTGCTAAAATATCTCTTGTTGTCCACTCTATTTACAGCCCATTTTCTGCTGAAATATCAAGTGTTGTCCACTCTATTTGCAGCCCATTTTCTATTGAAATATCACTTGCTATTCCTTCTACTTGTTGCTCATTTTCTGTTGAAATATCTCCTCTTTTGCTGCTGAAATATCTCATTTACTGTTGAAATATCTCTTGTTGTCCCTTTCTATTTGTTGCTGAAATTTTGAGCAGATCAAGATGTCTTCCTCTTACTTTAAGAATGAAGAGAAGTTGGTTGATATTTCAAAATTTTTCCCTTGGAAGGCCAGATTAGATACTTGATAAACATGAGATTTTGAAGTATGTTGAAGGAGAGGTAGCAAAACTAGTTGAAAACTCCAATGTTGTTATCAAGGCCAGATACAAGAAAGGAGAAGTCAAGGCTAAAAAGATTATCCTTGATTCTCTTGGAGACCACCTCATCACTTATGTCTCCAACTTGAAGAAAGCCAAAGAAATGTATGACAAGCTAATTGGAATGTATTAAGTGAACAACTTGAGTCAAATTCTTGCTCTGAAGAATCAGTTCAAGGATATTAAGATGAACAAAGGAGAGACCATTCAAGCATACTTCATGAGGATATCAAAAATCAAAGATCAGTTGTCAACTTCTAGTGAAGTTGTTTCTGATAAAGAGTTGGTGTTGATTACACTTGGAGGTCTTCCTTCTTCTTGGGAAACTTTTATTACTACCATCACTAACAATGACAAGTTTCCTACATTTAATGAGCTCTTGCAAAAGTGTATTCAAGAAGAGGCCAGAATTATTTCCAAAGGAAAAATTCCCAAGAATGAGGAGGGAGAACCTACTGCCTTTGCAAGAAGAAGAAAAGAAGAAAAGACCATCATTATTCGAAAAGTATGCTCCCAACAATTCCTCTAAATGGAACAGAGACTTATCAAAAGTCCAATGCTACAACTGCCAAAAGAATGGCCACTATGTTCGTGATTGTCTAGAAAACGAAAGAGCACCAAGATCCAACTTCAGCAATCATTTCAACGAATCTGATTATAGAAGAAGATGAGAAGCTCCTTCTACTAGTAAAGGGAGCTTTCGTTCTTCAAGGAACCCAAGGTATGTTAACAATGCAGTTGAAACACAATCAAAATACTTCAGTGTTCCACGGGGACGCGTCCCCCAGGGTCGGGTGCACGCACCCCTCGCACCCGAGACGGGGAGTCTCTTGGGGGTGCGTTTCCCCACGCACCCTTTTTGGGGAGTCTCGGGGAGACGCAAGGGGTGTGTTTCCCCAGTGTGGGAGTCTAGACTCCCCAAAAAGGGTGCGTCTGGGAGTCCCCCTTCAATGTAGGAGTCTAGACTCCCAAAAAGGGTGCGTCTAGGCATCCCCCTTCAAAAAGGGTGCTTCTGGGTGTCCCCCTTTAAATTTGTCTAATAAGACCCAAATTAAAAATTAAAAATCAAAACAATTAAAAAATTTAAAATTAAAACTAAATAGAACAAAAAAATATTAAATAACTAAAAGTCTAAAACCTAGGTTCAAACTTTGAGTTATATAAATTTAGTGTTCAAACTTTGAAAATATACTAGTATGTTTTGCTTTCAATTTAGATTCTAGAATGATGAATGATGAATTTAATTTTTAAATCAATGTAGATTGTAGAATGATGAATGATATGGATCAATGTATTTGAATATTTCATTATTGATTTTTATTTATTTTTATCGAATCTCATGGTATGTATGAATAATTCAATAATGAGACTTGAGTATGTCATATGAATGATGTATGTATCAAAATGAATGATGAGGATGGATCAATGATTCAATTGTCTATTTAATATTTTTATGCTTTCATTATTGAACAGTGAACAATGAATATGAACTTGAATTATATATATATATATATATATATATATATATACCTCGACGTCTCCCCGCACCCCCGAAATTTCCCTAAAATTTGAGGGTACTCCCACACGTCCCCCCTGTGCATCTCCCCGCACCTGAGTCTTTTTGGAACATTGGAATACTTTCATGTTTCTGCTCTTTCTAGTTCCTCTCCTATAGATTCTTGTGACAACTGGTTGGTTGATAGTGGTGCCTCAAGGCACTTTATTGGCTATAACGAAGTGCTCTCTAATTTGGTTAAGAGGGAGACTGATTTGAAAATCATTCCTGGAGACAACTCTGCATATCCTATATAGGGATCTCGTTTTGTTTCCTTCCATTTGGATCACTGTAAAACCTTAACTCTACAAGAAATTTTGGATGCACCTGGTCTGAAAAAGAATCTTGTTTCTATTTCTATTTTAGAAGATAAAGGAATGAAAGTTGTTTTCATAAATGGTAAAGTTCTCTCTTGGCCGATGAAATCCAGCATAAGAGTTGTCTTCACTCTGAGATCAAGATGTGGAGGTTTGTATAAAATCAATGGAAGACCTAGTAATGCATTAATCCATGATAGCAATCATCAAAGTGAACTTTGGCATCCCCCGGATGCGGGTGGTCGCTAGACATTTGGCACACAAGGCTCGTCCAAAGGGCAGGTGTCCGCCCGGACGAGCCAAGCATGACGGAAGGACACATCCTCAATCCACCAACCTGCAGCATTTAAGGAGGGGAGTAAAGGAGGTTGACAGAGGCGTCCTGTCGACATTCAAGGCGAGTCTTGAGAAGCGCATCATGGCGCTTCATAACAGCATTCTCTCGGACATTCTTCCGCCATTCCTGCCTGCAACTGTTTCGTTCTCGCCGGAGGTAACGGAGGTTCTGAACTTCGAATGTGAATGTGGGTGTGTTGCTGCTGAGGAGTGGGGCAATTGGCAAGCTCACAAGCAAGCCAATTGCGCCTCTGAGAATTTGGCAACGCCTATCTGTCTGCGTCTTTCGTTAGCTCCTGTTCTGGCTTCGTTAGAAGGTGAGGGGCACAGAGTTTCAGCTCTTATCCGCGTCTATTGTCAGCTCCTGTTCTGGCTTCGTTAGAAGGTGTGGAGGCACAGAGTCTCAGCTCTCAATCAAGCATTAAGAAAGAGGGTCAAGGCTCTGCGGCCACTGCTCTTGGCAATTGGGAAACTCAGACCTGGTCTGGCAGTATTTCTGGGCCGACAACGTTGTTACATTGTGGAATTGAGCGCTCTGCTCATAAGACCAGCATGCATCGCAATCGCGGAAGGGGCAGCAGTGGTAGGGGAGGTTATAGTGGCAGAGCCCCCTCGACCTCTTCCTCAATTGAGGAAACCTCTGAATGCAGAAGGCCGAGGGGAAGGCCCCCGGGCAGAGGCAGATTGGGGGAACCTCCTGCGCGCATGGATTGTGGGCATACGGAACACCCAATGGTGAGATACCGCCTCCCCTGCACCTTAGCCAATTCTACTTTCTTTGTGACTGTCTCTGTAGAGCATTGTAGCAATCCCTGGGAAGATGAGGACGACAACCCTCGGGCCAACCCTCCGCGTGTTCCTGGGATCGTTCCCATGGTGGATATGGAATTCCCTGCTGTTGAGATGATGCGGCCCTTACATGACCCGGGAGCGAGCCTGAGAGAGCCTGTTTGTGACTCAGGCGCTGGCCCAAGCGACCGTGGAGCGCGCAACCTTGGCAAAGCTATCCTACAGCCTCCACGCTGCAAGGCAGAAGATGAGCCGCAGACCACTGATGAAGATTGACATGCCCAGCTCGCGCTCCAGGTTTTACAGCAAGAATTTTTCTCAGTCAGCTTCCTATGCGGTTATATATGAGTCTGTCACTCTGTCTCTATGTAATTGTGTCGGTTTTATGTTATCTCTGTTCTGTGTCGATGTTCTGCAAGTGTTTATGTCCATGTGTCAGCTGCATGAGCGTAGCTCTAAGTCTTTATCCATGTGTCCTATGTCCATGTGTCCTATGTAATTCTGGCATGAATTCTCAAGTGTCTACTGTCTGTCCTCGGACAAATTTTACAGGGCCGCGGCCCCGTTGTAATTTTCACAATGTAACTCTGCTCTTGCTGTAATATAATAGTTTAGTATTACTTAGAAAAAAAAAAAAAAAAAAGTGAACTTTGGCATCGAAGGTTCGCTCATTTGCACTATAAAGCATTACCTCGTGTGAGAAAGATGGTTTCCGGAATGTCAAAGATTAGATTTGATCATGATGGTGCCTGCCAAGGGTGCGCTAGAGGGAAGCAAGTAAAGGGACCATTCTCTTTGAGCAAGCATAGAACCAATCAAATACTTCATCTTGTACATTATGATTTATGTGGACAAATGTCTATAACTTCTCTTGGTGGCTACTTGTATTATATAATCTTTGCAGATGATTTTTTTCGCAAGACATGGATCTGTCTTTTGAAAATAAAAAGTCAAGCATCTAACATGTTTAAATATTGCAAATCTTTGGTAGAAAAACAAATTGGAAAACAAATCAAAATCTTTAGATTTGATAATGGAGGAGAGTTCACTTCAAATGATTTCATTGACTTCTACAAAGAAGTTGAAATCAAGAAAGAGACCACAGTAACATATAACCCAGAACAAAATGGTGTGGCTGAGAGAGATAATAGGACTATCATGGAAGCAATCAAAACTATGTTGCATGATCAAAAACTAACAAAGTTTCTATGGGGCAGGGTTGCGGGGGAGTGCCCCCGCCCCCCCTCGATCCCACTCCGACTCGGGAGCGGGTCAGGAGGGCGCTCCCAAAATCGCTCCCGAATAAAAAAACCGCTCCCCATTTTTTTGGGATCAAAGGAGGGAGCGTCGCTCCCGACTGGCGGAGAGCAACACCCACGTGGTCGAGAGAGGAGACAGCGGCGTGGAGAGAGGAAAGGGGAGGGGGAATAAATCAACCCTCTCCCCTCCCATTATTCACTTCATCCCAAGTGAGAGAGAGCAGGAGAGTTTGGAGAGAGAGCAAGAGAGTTTGGAGAGCAAGAAAGAGTTTGAAGCAAGGAAAGCAGCTTAGTGAGAGAGGAGCTTGGAGGAGTTTGAAGAGCTTGCAAGGGGAGATTGGAGGCCAAAGAGGTAGGATCTACACTCTAATCTAGCAATTTTTCTATGTTCATTGCTAAATAAATAAATAAATTTCTCTATTTCCCATTTCCATTCCATTTTTTGCAGATTCAAAACTTCAAATTTCAAACATCATGGTTATATTGCTTGGCATTTTCTTCTTCTTGATTCCTTTTTTGGTTATTATGGTGTTGGAGAGTAGAAAAAGGAGGGTTGAAAATGAAGGGGATGAAGAAGTGGGTTATAGTGGATTTGATGAAATCCCCGAAGAGGAGTACCTTGGTGAGGAGGAACTGAAGGAGAGTGAACATGGTTCAGCTCAAAAAACTAAACAAGACCAAACCCCATTGTGTAAATATGTTACCAGGCCTGAAGCAGGGAAAGGGGGTGGAACCACTAAATTTCACTACCCCCATTGCAACAATAATTACACAGGTTCATACACCCGTGCCAAAAACCACCTCTGCGGGAAAAGGCCATCGTATGGAGATAAAAAAAAATAGGAATCAAAACTTGTACAGGTGTGTCAGCAACACAAAGGGCCAAATACATAAGAGAAGAGGAGGAAGCCCAATACAAATCTAAAAATCAGAGGGTTTCTTTGAACCAAGCTCACAATCACATGCACAAAGAACTCCTTCAACATCCTCCCATGGTAGTGGATATGGAGGCACGGGGTCACCAAACATCTCTTTAAGGCGTAGAACCATATCAGATTTCCATGATGAAGGGTGTAGGAATGATGTGGATTCAAAATTTTACCGGTCTCTCTATGTGTGTGGGATACCATTCAATGTTCTTCGCTCACCTTATTGGCATGAAATGGTTCCTGCCATAAATGATGCCCCTAAAGGATACAAGAGCCCTAGGTATGACAAGGCTAGAACTGTTGGACTTGATCATAAAAAACAAAAATATTACATTCTTTGAGTAGAATGACAAATTCTTAGACTAAGCATGTGGTGTCCATTGTATCTGATGGATGTACAAATGTAAAAGGCAAGCCATTGATAAGTGTCCTTGATGTGTCTGTTAATGTGGTGCCATCTTTCTTTCAGCATATGATTACTCAAACAAGTTCAAGACCGGCATCAACGTTGCAGAACCATTACTTGAAACAATTAAACGTATTGGGCCATACAATGTCATCCAATTCATCACTGATAATGCTCCTAATTGTAAGGCAACGGGAGCAATTATTGAGGATAAATACCCCAACATATTTTGGTCTAGGTGTTTGGTTCACACAATGAACCTTTTGATGCATGATATTATTAAGAACAAAAATCAACAATACAAATGGATTGGTGATTTGTACGAAAGAGGCAAACAAATGATAAAATTTATTACAAATCATAGCAATACCCATGGCCTTTTCCGCAGTCACTCAAGATTGGAGTTGTTGAAGATTGCAAAGACTAGATTTGCCAATTATTACCTCACCTTCAAGTGCCTTTTGAAGGTAAGAGATTTGTTGCCTAGCATGGTATCAAGTCCACACTGGCAGGTATTAAAGGAAAGAGCTACAAATGCAGCTAACAAGCAAGGTTTTGAACAAGTGGAGGAGACCGCTCTTGATGGTTAGTTTTGGGCACGTGTGAGGCAAGTATTGGAATTTACCAAGCCCATTTATCACGTGATTCGTTTTGTAGATACATGATCCAGGTGGATAGTGGTGGCCACCTGCCAGTCCACCTGGACCCCCACCATTGTCTTTCTCAGCATTTTCAGTTTCCTTAATTGTAGCACAGTTTACTATTTTTAGCAGTTTTTCGGGTCCTGAACTTCCGGAGCCGTTTTGAGGCCCTAAACGACGTTTTTTTGGAATTCTGGGGCGACCGAGCCCTATGTTGCCTCCCAAAGTGGTAGTACTCGGATAGATCTTTCTAACGAGCTATCGTACGCGTCAAACGGAGATCGTATGCCAAAGTTACGACCCCGGAAATTGATGTACCAATTTACCCAAACGGGGCCCACAATTTGGCGTTTCATCTTCTAGGGTTAGGTTTCGGTATGTGAAGGGTTTTCCATTGTTTCTCAACAATAAATAGGCCTTCGAGCCTCATTGTAATACAGTTCAGAACAGTTCAGAGGCATGTAGCCATCACATCTCTTCTCAGAGATAAGCTACCATCGCCCTAGCTAGTTTATTGCCATTTCTGTTTGTAAGCATATGTCAGTATTTTCCATTAATGAAATGAAGTATTATTTCCGCTGCATCTTTGTGTATATGGTTATCTCTGTAATTTGTTGCGTTCCTGTTTAAATCTGGATCAGTGGTATCAGAGCGGTCTGCTTTTTCTCTGTTTTTCTTTGCATGTCCCCAACAAGGTCGGGATATAAGGAGTTAGGGCTTGAACTGGTTGAACCTTTGCAAGACCAGCCTCGCAAATCCCGACGGCCTCCCATGGCGGACGAGAAGAAAGACGAGGGGGCAGGAGATCCCATCAAAATCTTGCTCGAAGAAGCGCTCGAGCGACAACGGAACGCGATGATGGACAGCTTTGCGCAGATCCTTCAGCGGCTACCCAGAAGCGGCGCATCGGCTTCCAGCAGCTCCTCTGGAAACGCCACACCCTTTAAGGTACAAGTTAATTTTGAAATCCCCATATTCGAGGGTCAGATAGACGCCGATGCCGTAGATAAATGGTTAAATCTGCTAGAGGGTTATTTTTCTGTTCATGAATTTTCGAGTCGGGAAAAGATTGTTTTTGCTCTTCTCAAAGCAGCCCCCCACGTCAAAGACTGGTGGGAAACCTACTGCGAGCAGAAGGATGAAAGTACTGGCTCACTATTTTCAGCCGCACCCACCTGGGATTCGTTCCGGGATGCCATCAAGGAGCAGTACTACCCTGTCGGAAGCTATGAGGATGAATACATAAAGTGGACCACGCTGCGGCAGGGAAGGGACCAAGATGTGCCGGAGTTCACCAATCTTTTCCATACCCTTCGCACAAAGTTGGGTATCAAGGATTCGGAGCAACATTTGATACTCAAATACCGTGGCTGCCTGCACAAGTACATCCAGGAAGAAATACAGTTCCTAAACATCCCCTCGCTCGGCGCAGCATACCGGTATGCCGTCAAAGTCGAGCAGAAGTTTAAACAAAAGAAGCGAGACTTTGGATCTGCGAATCCAAAGCAGGGGAAAGGTGCCCCTAAACCACAGAACAAAGGACAAAGCCAAGGCGGGACAGCCCAAGACAACCAGCTGAAGCTGCAAGCAAAGAGCAACGCCGCGAAGCCAAGAAAGGACACTGGAAAATGGTGCGAGTTCCATAAGAGCTCCACTCACAACACAAGTGAGTGTCGGGCCAAACAGTCACTGGTGGCTGAGCTAAAGGTTTCAGAATCAGATGCATGTTCCGACTCTGAGTCAGAACCCGATAAGGGGTATGAAAAAGGGAAGCAGATCATTGATGCGGATCCCAGCGCCACTGTTGCTACCGCAAAGATCCAGAAAAATGAACCCGAAGATCCAGAGGAGGAGGAGCGTCTCTTCCACTCCCAGATGTGGGTCAAGGGCTCCCCGATACAGTTCATTGTTGATAGCGGGAGTCAAAAGAACCTCATTTCGGCAGAGGTCGTGAAGCGGTTGGGCTTACCGACCACAGCACATCCACAACCATACACCATTGGGTGGCTTTACCAAGGGCAAGATCTTCGCGTGAGCCAGCAGTGTCGCCTTCCATACAACATCAAGCCCTTCACGGATGAGGTATTGTGTGACATTGCTCCCCTTGAAGTTTGTGATGTATTACTAGGACAACCATACTTGTGGAAGCGACATGCTGTGTATGAATCAAGGCCCCGTGCTGTTATTATTACATTGGGAAATAAGTTGTTCAGGATACCAGAGGTACCACCACCTGCCGCCATCTCTTTGATTACTGCAAAACAATGCAGTAAGATCATTTCCAAAACCAGGAAATTTGTTTTCCTGATGATACGCCCTCAAGGGAAGAAGAAGACAGTGGCCGCGGCCTCCAAACGAGGTCCCTCTGCACGGCAGCTACAAATGGACAAGATTGTGGAGGAGTACAAAGACATCTTCACCTCCCGGCAGGGGTTCCTCTGCACTGTCAAGTCAAGCACTCCATTGATCTGACCCCAGGTGCGCCGCTACCCAATGGACCAATTTATCGGCGCTCCGTTCTGGAGAACAATGAAACCAAGAGGCAGATTCAGGAGCTCCTACAGAAAGGTCACATCCGTCCGAGTTCTTCGCCCTGTGGGAGCCCGATAGTGTTGGTACAGAAGAAGGATGGGACGTGGAGACTCTGTATTGACTATCGGCGCTGAACAAGATCACTGTCCGTAATAGGTACCCGATCCCGCGGATTGATGACCTCCTAGACCAACTAAAGGGGGCGAAATATTTCAGCAAGATCGATCTGAAGTCAGGATATCACCAGGTACCAATTGAACCCTCAGATGTGTGGAAGACTGCCTTCAAATCCAAGGAGGGCCTCTTCGAATGGTTGGTCATGCCTTTCGGATTGACGAATGCTCCTGCAACCTTTATGAGGCTAATGGATGACATCTTGCGGCCATTCACCAACTCCTTTGTAGTAGTATACTTGGATGACATTCTGATCTTCAGCCAGAGTTGGGAAGAGCACCTCCACCACATCCGACAGGTTCTCCAAACACTGCGGCAACACAAGCTATGTGCCAATTTGGAGAAATGCACTTTTGGCATGACCGAGGTCCAGTATCTGGGATACATCATTGATGAACAGGGGGTGCATGTCGATCCAGCCAAGGTCCAAGTCATTCGGGATTGGCCCTCTCCAACCACTCTAACAGAGCTCCGCAGCTTTCTAGGTCTTGCCAACTTCTACCGCAGGTTTGTGTTGGGATTTTCTCATATTTCTTGGCCCTTGAGTCAAGTCACCAAGGGCGGGGCGAAAGCAAAATTCTTTTGGTCTGAATCTCAACAGAAGGCATTCAGGGACTTGAAGGATCGCCTCTGCACGGCACCAGTGCTCGCGTTACCAGATTTACAACAACCATTTGAGGTCGAGACAGATGCCTCTGACTATGCTATTGGGGCAGTCCTTACTCAACATGGACATCCAGTGGCATATCACAGTGAAACACTTTCAGACACAGTCCGGAAGTACCCCACTTATGATAAAGAGATGTATTCCATTGTACAGGCCTGCCGACAATGGAAGCATTACATTTTGGGGAAGGAAACGGTCATCCACACAGACCACCGACCTCTGCAATTCATACAGACCCAAGGGAAATTGCAGAATGATCGCCATCAGAAGTGGTCTACATACCTGCAACAGTTTCACTTGAATATCAAGTATAAAAAGGGCAGCACCAATAATGTTGCAGATTGCCTCAGTCGACCACCGATCATGGCGCTAACCACCGTGCTCAACTCTTGCGGGCACGAGACTTCTGATTGGCCACTTCTCTACAAAAGCGACCCAGAATTCGGCCACACATACCAGACACTCTTGGAGGGTCGGCAGGTTGCAGATTTTCACCTCCAGGATGCCCTATTATGCCACCTCGGTCACCTTTGTGTTCCTTCAAGCGAGCGTGCCAAGATGATTTGGGAAGCACACTACAGTCGGGCTGCTGGGCATTTCGGGGTCGAGAAAACAGTGGCAGTACTGCAAAACTATTTCTATTGGCCGAATCTTCGACAGGATGTTGGGAAGTACATCCGATCATGTACTGCCTGTGCCATTGCCAAACCGACCATTAAGAAGCAAGGCCTCTATACCCCGTTGCCTACCCCTAGTCGACCTTGGGAATCCATCTCCATGGATTACATGTCAGGCCTTCCTTCCACTAAGCATGGAAATGACTGTGTTTTTGTGGTCGTCGACAGGTTCTCAAAGATGGCCATTATGATGGCCTGCAAGAAGAATATCACAGCAGAAGCCACTGCTAAACTCTTCTTTGAACGAGTGTGGGTGCACTTTGGGATCCCACAGTCTATCATCTCAGATCGGGACAGTCGGTTTCTCAGCACATTTTGGTCCAGTCTCTGGTCAATGCTGGACACCAAACTCACGAAGTCCACAGCCTTCCATCCTCAAACTGATGGCCAGACAGAGGTTGTCAACAGGATGATTGTGCACATTCTGCGCATGTATAACTCAAAGCATCCACGCACATGGGACGAGAGCCTCCCCTATGTTCAGCACAGCTACAACCGAGCTCTTCACAGCTCCACTGGCCATAGCCCTCTTCAGGTGGGTTTAGGATTCCAGCCACTATGCCCCATTGATGTGGCCATGCCACTTGCAGCTACTCACATGAATTCAGCTCATGTCCAGTCCGAAACAGATAAGGCCACCAGCTTCATTGAGCGTATCCAACATATTCGCCAGCAGGTCCATGACATTCTTGAGAAATCAAATGCCAAGTACAAGCAGCGACATGATCAACACCGGGTGCCACACAAGTTTCAGGTGGGCGACAAAGTCTGGTTGCATTTGCAAAAGGAACGCCTTACTGGAGCCTATCGGAAATTGAGACCACTTCGATATGGTCCTTACACCATTACTAAGGCTATGGGAGACAATGCATTTGAGCTCAGCATTCCCCCATTCCTTGGCCTGCACCCAGTGTTCAATGTGGACCGCCTTCGGCCATACTTTCCACCATTGCTAGACACATCCGACATTGCAGAACAGCTCAAACCCACAGAATTAAATCCCGATTGCATGGAACAAGCTGCAACTGATCGGATCATGGACACACAGATCAAGAACACTCGCCAACAGCATATCCAACTGTATCGAGTTGTCAAAGCAGGCCAACTCCTTCAGCAGAGCAAGTGGCTCACCGGGGAACAAGTTCAGCAGAGGTTTCCTCATCTCATGGAGGAGCTCAACGCAATGGGGACCATTGCTTCCTAAGGGGGGAGGAATGATCCAGGTGGATAGTGGTGGCCACCTGCCAGGTCCACCTGGACCCCCACCATTGTCTTTCTCAGCATTTTCAGTTTCCTTAATTGTAGCACAGTTTACTATTTTTAGCAGTTTTTCGGGTCCTGAACTTCCGGAGCCGTTTTGAGGCCCTAAACGACGTTTTTTTGGAATTCTGGGGCGACCGAGCCCTATGTTGCCTCCCAAAGTGGTAGTACTCGGATAGATCTTTCTAACGAGCTATCGTACGCGTCAAACGGAGATCGTATGCCAAAGTTACGACCCCGGGAAATTGATGTACCAATTTACCCAAACGGGGCCCACAATTTGGCGTTTCATCTTCTAGGGTTAGGTTTCGGTATGTGAAGGGTTTTCCATTGTTTCTCAACAATAAATAGGCCTTCGAGCCTCATTGTAATACAGTTCAGAACAGTTCAGAGGCATGTAGCCATCACATCTCTTCTCAGAGATAAGCTACCATCGCCCTAGCTAGTTTATTGCCATTTCTGTTTGTAAGCATATGTCAGTATTTTCCATTAATGAAATGAAGTATTATTTCCGCTGCATCTTTGTGTATATGGTTATCTCTGTAATTTGTTGCGTTCCTGTTTAAATCTGGATCAATACAGATAAACCAATGATTGGGGAGGTGTATGAGCATATGGATACCATGTTGGGGCAAATAAAAGATATTGTTCAGAAAGATGATCACAACTTGTACACATTGAATCACAATTGTGTGTACACGGTGGAATAAACTTAATGTTCCACTAGCCTTGTCGTATATCCTTACGCCAAAATACTACTCTGCATCTTGGTTGGGCCAACCTACACCTGGGGGTGGGGTTAGGGTCAAAACCCATATAGATGAAGAGGTATCTACAAGGTATTTGCAAGCATTAGACAAGTTGATACCTCACAGGGAGGAATGTGCTAATCTGCGTCTTGAATTAGGCAGATACTTCAGTTGCACTGGTTTGTTTGGTTCCTTCCATGCAATGGAAGATAGAGACAGATTTGATGCTCTCACATAATGTGAGAAGAAACAAACTCAATGAAAACCGGGCAGAAAGCTTGGTTGATGTGCACTACAACTTGAGGTTGTTGAGTCATTACTGTGATCGGGCTTATGAGGATCCAACATATAAAATTTGGAACAACCACCCAGAGGACGATAATTTGGAGGATGGCACTATACATCTTGAAGAACTGGAAGCAGAACTTATGAGAGAGGAAGATGAAGCGACAACCACGCCAACCCCACCATCCAGTAGCAGTACTCGAGTTCCAAGTCTTGTTCCTTTGTTGTCGCTGCCTCCATGTACATCCTCACGTGGAGGGCATGTGCCTTCTGGTTCTGGTCGTGGGACTGTGCGAGAGGAGACTCCTAGAAGACCACCATGACCTGCTTAGAAATTAGACCTTATTCGTGGTGGCAAGAGGAAGATGTAGATGATATATTTACTTTTCTTTTCTAGTTTCTAATAGTTTTTATAATTGTTGACTCTTTCATATTTATTATGATATTTTTTGTAAACAATATATAACAATTCAAGTTTGAAGTTGGCAATTATAACTCGTTGGTAATGAATTATGAATATGATGCTTTGTGAAAGTTGAAAGTTGTTTCATTTCATTTCATTTTATAACATTCATTTCATGTTAGATATTATTTGTTGTAATGGTTACATTTAGCTTACAACTTTGGTGATCAATGATGATAAATGTTATATATTGAATTTCGAAAGCTTGAAACTTTAAGATTGATGAATCATGATTCATGAGACTCAATATGTTGTATGTTACTAACTTGTGGACGTGGTTGATAAAGATTATAACTTCTAGATGATTGTTGTTATATGGTTCAATCTATGTTTTTTATATCTAATTCATCATTCTACATGTTTTTGTTGACATATATGCATCAATATAAAAATATATATATAATATATGTATAAAAAACGCTATGGGATTCGCTCCCAAACCGGAGCTCTGAAAATTCGCTCCCCTTCTCAAGCTCCCGCTCCCAAGTAACCCTGCTATGGGGAGAAGTTGTAACATAGTTGTCTATGTTCAAAATAGATCTCCTCACCGTGCCCTAAACAACAAGACTCCAGAAGAAGTCTTCTCTAGTGAAAAACCCAAGGTTGGGCACTTGAGGATCTTTGGCTGCCCTGTCTACTTCCATGTGCCAAAAGAAAAGAGGAACAAGTTGGAAGCTTCAGGTAAGAAAGGTACGTTTGTTGGTTATTGTGAAAATTCTAAAGCTTACAGAATATATGTACCTGGACAAAGAAATATAGAGTTTAGCAAGGATGTAACATTTGATGAAGATGCAGCGCTTGGAATAGGCAAGAGGCACTCCTCTTCGTCCTCATTTGAGATATAAGAAAATCCTAACCCTGATATTGATCATATTGATGAACCCGTAGAGCCCATGGATCCTCCTCCATGTGATCCTCCTGCTAAAAGGAGACCTTTATGGCTTCGTGACACCCTTCAAGATGTTGATAAACATGTTGCTCCCAAAGGAATCTTCAAAGAAAGCAAGAAACCATGTCGGTTCCAAGGATATGTTGTAGCCATGAGCAACATTATTCAAGCTTAACCATGCACTTTTGAAGAAGTTGTGAAGGCTCAAGTGTGGAAAGATGCAATGGCTAAAGAATATGAGTCCATCATTCATAATGATGTATGGGAAGTGGTTCCAAGACCCCAAGGTAAATTTGTTGTGTCTTCTAAATGGTTGTATAAAATTAAACATGGTGTTGATGGCAGTATTGAAAAATATAAAGCTAGATTTGTGGCCAGAGGGTTCTCTTAGAAAGAGGGAATAGACTATGATGAAATATTTGCACATGTTTCGCATTATAAAACCATCTAATCTATTGTGGCTCTAGCTACTAACCAAGGATGGTCCCTTCACCAAATGGATGTGAAGATTTTTTTTTGCATGGCTTCCTCAAGGAAAAAGTATTTGTGGAGCAACCACAAGGCTTTGAAGTACATGACCGGAAAACTCGTGTGTGCACTAAAGAAGTCGCTCTATGGTTTGAAGCATGCTCCAAGAGCTTGTATGCTCGCATTGATAGCTTCTTGATGAAGCTTGGTTTGACTAGAAGTAATGTTGATCCAAATCTTTACTTCAAGACAATCCCAGTATGCCTTTGATTTTGGTATTATATGTTAATGATTTTTTTCAAACCGGTGGTGAACCTCTTATCCTCAACTGTAAGAGGGAGTTATCCTTTGAATTTGAAATGAAAGATCTTCATTTGATGCACTACTTTCTAGGTCTTGAAATATGGCAGAAACCTGGTGAGATTTTTCTTCCTCAAGGAAAATATGTTGTCAAGCTGCTAGAAAGATTGGTATGACTGAATGTAAATCCATGAATACTCTAATGGAAATAAGCCTCAAGAAGCTGTGTGGTGAAGCTGTAAGTCCTGATTTGACAAATCCTCCTGAGTATCGATAACTGATTGGGGCATTGATGTTCTTAGTGAACACTAGATCGGACATATGTTTTGCAGTCAATATTCTGAGCCGATATATGATTAAATCATCTCATGCACACTGGATTGTTATAAAGCATGTGTTGAGATACCTGCATGGGACCATCAATCTTGGATTGAAATATATTGTCGGAGATGTAAGACTACTTGGGTACTCTGATGTTGATTGGGTTGGTAACTCTACTAACAAAAAAAGCACATCTAGGTGTTGCTTCAGCTTAGGATCTGCCATGATATCTTGGATGAGCAGAAAGCAAAAGTTTGTAGCCCTCAGCATGGCTGAAGCTAAGTACATTGTTGCTAACATGGCTAGCTGTGAGGCAGTATGGCTGAGGAAGCTCTTTGGAGAGTTGTTTGAGCATGTTTTGGACACAACAGTAATTTACTGTGACAATAAGAGTGGGATTTGACTTGCAGAAAATCTCATGTTCCATGACAAGTCCAAGCATATTGAGATCAAATATCACTATATCCGGGATATGGTGCAAAGAGGAGCAGTAAGACTCCATCATATAGCAACTAATGACCAAATCGTCGACATTCTTACCAAGCCTTTGCCGAAAGGGAAGTTCTTGGTTTTCAAAGAGCAACTTGGACTGGCGGATGTGACCCTTCCTAAAGAGGGCAAAGGGAAGTTCTTGGTTTTCAGAGAGCAGCTTGGACTGACAGATGTGACCCTTCCTAGAGAGGGTGGTCATGGATGATAAGCCTTGGTTGTGTGATATCCTTGTCATGTGTTGACAAGTGGATCCCCCCAAGCAGAGATGAGACTTGGTTGTGTGAGATCCTTGTCATGTGTTGACAAGTGGATCCCCCAAGCAGAGATGAGACTTGGTTGTGTGAGATCCTTGTCATGTGGGTTATACCCTAAGCAAAGATGTGACTTGTTATGGGAGATTGACAAGTGGGTTATAAAAGAGATATGTGTGTTGTGAGATCCTTGACAAGTGGGTTATTCCCCCAAGAAGAGATGATACTTGGTTGTGAGAGATCCTTAACAAGTGGGTTATCCCCCAAACAGAGATGAGACTTGGTGGTGCGAGATCTTTGACAAGTGGTTATCCCCACAAGCAGAGATGAGACTTGGTTGTGAGAGATCCTTGTCATATGTTGGGAAGTGGCAATCCCCCCAACTGAATACAGGATGATGATGAATCTCCCCTTTGATGATTCTTCTTCATTAGATTGTACCATCATTGTTCCAAAGCAAAGATTACAAAGATCCTCGCTCAAAAAGAAATTCCTCTCTAGCTAAGATGAGTGTTGAAAATTGGCAACTAAGGGACCAATTTCCTTTAATAAAATTTCATTTCCAACTATTCTAAAGTGACTTTCTAAATACAGAAAGTCATGTCTATCATTGCAACCATGACTTTCCAAAATTAGTGAGTCACCTTGCTTCAATTTGTAATCGTGTACAAATGATGGAAAATCACTTAACTTATCCTTAATCAATCTAAATTGTTTAATTTTTTAATTTAATCATCAATATTATTATTACACTTATGATACTATAATATTATCTAAAGAGGAATTACATGTCAACTCTCTTACTTGGCACTCAATCATGCCACTTCACATCTCTCTCCTTGATGGCAAATCGAACTCTCTCATTCAATGATACATTGCTCTCTCTCCCTCAGCGTTCATTCCTCTCTCTCTTTAATGCTCTTACACACCTCTTACACTCTCTTACATGTCATAAAAATATTCCACTTACACCTCTTTAATGCATAAGTTACACTTCTCCTTAATGGCACGAATTACTAAGGCATGTGTTCTCCTTCTTTATGGCACAAGTCACTAAGGCATGCGTACTCCCTCTTGATTGCATGAATTACTAAAGTGTACCTCCTTTATGGCATAAGTTGCACTCCTATTTTGGCATATGTAACTTTTCCTCAAGGCATGGGACTTACTCCTTCATGAATTTGACCTCCTTGCTCTTCTTATATATGTGTGCCTCTCATCCTCTCTACTACTCACTTGTTCATTGTGAAAGGAGAGTACCAACTTGAAAAAGAGAGAACTAGAGTTACTAGAGAAGAATAGAAGAGAGAGAGAGAGAGTCTTGAAGAGTAAGAGCAAACCTTGGTGAGCCATGTAGAAATTCCTTGTAGATTCAAACTGCTTATGTAATATGCTAAAACAAAGACTTCAATCTACTCTACTCATCAGTTGAAACAATTAATCGGTCGTGAAATCACGAAGCATACAAGAAAAAGAATTCAATCAACACACTACACAATGATTCCCTGGGGAAAGCCATAGCTAAAAACCCCTGCTACTTGTATATTGCATTAGTCAGAAGATATGAGAAGATTACAATGCTTTGCTCAAGCCCAAGCAACCTCAGCACTATCTCTATCTGTCTCGCTGCTTCCTAAACAAGCCTTGGCCAATACTTAACCAATTTTCTACGTGCCCAAGTCTCTATTTCCTTGCGTTGTTTCCTTGGGAATTAGCCCCTATTAATTACGGAAATTCCTCAATTGGAATTGCATAATCCATCATAGGCCTTCTTCTTACTACATGCAACACCTATACAATTTGGAAGATTATACAATTGATAGTACACTTCCCTTGAACTCCAATCTCAACCGGGTAACTCACAAATCACACATGCAAGAGTTATGTATGGTTGAATTATCAGTGAACTGGTTGAACACATGAAGCAGCACCCCATTGTTAAACCTCCTACTAGTTCTTCCACTAGTTGGAACTAATTTAATTGGCTTTAACTCAATTAAATTTAATTAATTAATTAAAACTCAAAATAAACTCAATCGACGCTCCTATAAAGTAAGACACCTAAGTTGCACGAAACATTGGAGAAGGGTCCGTTTTCGTCCAGAAACGAGGAAACTCATACCGTACGGTCTGGAAACACGTTTCCGGTTGTATTGGCCTGTTTCTCAAGGAGGAAACATGGCCAGTACAGCCGGAAACGCATTTCCAGGCCATACAATGGAGTTTCCTCTTCTAACTTGACTTTTTCTTGTATTTTTTTAAATTTTTCCACTTCTAATTTTTTATAGGGCGGCTAAAATATCTTCTGAATGCCTCTCAAATTATAAAAAATAGGATTTTTTTGAGTGGGGCAACCTAATGTTCAAGCCTATGGCCCTAGTGTTGATATGCAGTTCATGGTAATCACTTTTACTTAAATTTTTAACATTACCATGAAATGACTCAGGATGTTTGAGAGTGGTTTCGCCCTCATTGGATTTCATATGGGGAAAGTAGAATTTTAGATCTCACTCAAAATCCAGCAGACTTATCTGTTTTTCAGAATTCCAGGATTGGGGGGATTACAATGTTTCCATTGGATTTTGTCATGTACTAGGGTATGGAACTTGTATTTAATCAAGAGAACCAAGCCCTCTATGCAGGGGAGACTCCCAATAATCAAGAGCAAGTAGGATACTAGGGTATGGAACTTGTTTTTAATCAAGAGCACTAAGGTCGTTCGACTATGTAAGAGGAGACTCCCAATCAAGCACGAGACAAGAGATTAGAAATTTCTCGTGGTTGATTTTGGATATTTCTATTTTCATTATGTGATCATTCATGAGTAAATGTGATGTAAATCTAGGGCTTATAGTTTATGCATTGACAATTTAATCATAATGTAATAAATTAGAATGTATCATATACGCTTTATGATTGCACATATTTCTTAAATGTCCTAATATATATATATATATATTGCATTTCCCCATTTCCAAAATTTGGGGGGTCACGTTTTGTACCCGTGCCCATTTCGGAAACTTGTACCCGTTTCTCCGTTTCGTGCAACTTAGTAGGAGACACTCTACACGACTCAAGTTAGACCCTCAACTTGAATTAACTGAACCAACTAAGTCAAATTAACTTAATTAACTCGTACAAGTTGTCATGTGATGTGGAATTACAATTTTTCTCCTAATTTAATTCAAGGGAAAATTAAATCAAGAATTTCTTATGGAATTTTTAACACTCTTTCTCAACAAGAAAGGGATTATCAAATACCCCAATCATGCCTCTATGGAACTCGAATTTGCCTCTTGACAGTGCCTTAGTCAAGATGTATGCATCTTATTCCTCTGTAAGAATGTACTCCAGCGACACAATCTCTGAGATGGTGATACTGGATGTCGATATGCTTGGACCAATCATGAAAAATTGGATTCTCAGAGAGTTTGATACAACTTTGATTGTCACAGTAAATCACTGTAGGATCCATCCGCTGACCAAATAACCCAACAAGGATCTTCCTCATCCAGATAGCCTCACAAGTTGTTTGACTAGCAACCATGTACTCTACTTCTGCTGAACTGAGTGCAACTGATCTTTGCTTCCTGTTGTACCAAGAAATTGTTGCCACCCAATACTGAAGATTCCCCCTGATGTTCTCTTCCTGTCTGATGGACTCCCTACCCAATCTGCATCTGTGAAGCCTTGAAGCTTCACTCCCTTTGTTTGTCTATACCAAAGACCAAACTGAGTGGTGCCTTTGAGGTATCTCAACACATATTTAGTTTCTTCCAATAGAGTTTGGTTGGCTTAACCATTGCTTGACTAAGTTGGTTAACTACAAAACACATGTTCAGTCGTGTGTTCACCAAGTACATAAGTGAACCCACAAGCTGTAAATAGTAGCCTCCACTACTTCACCTGAAGTAGCATCTTCCTTCCTCCAATTTCCTGCTAGAGTTCTCTCCATGGGTTTGTTGATCTCCATGTGGAACTTCTTCAGTATCTCATTGGCATACTTGCCCTGAGAGACGACAAACATTTCCTCATCTCCTTGCCATACTTCCATACCGAGGAAATAATGCATGAGCCCCATGTCCTTCATCTAAAATTCTCTTGCAAGATCCTCTTTGCAAGATTTTACCAGCTTCTCATCACCTACTAGAAATTAAATCATCAACATATTATACTATAATTAATCATTTACCTTCAACCACAATATGGTAAAGGTTTGCATTTGCTTCACTTTTGTTGAAGCCCAACCTGGTGAAATAGTTATCAATCCTGGTGTACGAAGCACGAGATGTTTGTTTCAATCCATAAAGCGCTCGCTTGAAGGTCTCAAATCCTTCCGACTGCTCTATGTACACCTCTTCCTCAATCACTTCGTTGAGGAAGATTGTCTTTACATCCATCTGATGTATCTTCCATCCCATCTGCGCTGAAAGTTCTAGAATAGATCTGATTGAAGGGTACCTAGCTACTAGAGCAAAGGTCTCCTCATAATCAATTCCCTCCATTTGAGAGAACCCCTTGGCCACAAATTTGGCCTTATGTTTCTCAACACTCCCATCTACTACTTGCTTTACCTTGTAGATCCAACAAGAACCTACCACTAACTTGTCCTATGGCCTTGGACAACTTCCCAAGCATTGTTCTTGATAATGGAGTCATACTCCTCTACCATGGCAACCCACACTGGTTGTTGCACTAAAGATCAAAGAAGATGGCTCAGTCTCTACACTCTCAGTCATTAGAGCCAGTAGTGTGCACTGGATGGTGACTTCCTCTGCCTGCACTGTGATGGGGTGCTCCCACATTCTCTCTAGCATCATGCATCAATCTATCAACTTCTCTGGTGCACTTCCTTCCATCTCTAGATGTCTCTGCATGAGTGCATGCTTCCACTCTCTACTCCTCTGCATGTGGCTACTCCACATCATCCTAAGTTTCTTCCTTTGGAGCTAAAAGCTCCTCATCTGCATGTAACTAAAGCTCCCTCTCAAGGGAACATCTCATGGCCTTCTCTTCATCGAACTTCACATCTCTACGAACAACTGTCATCCTATGAGATGGCAAGTACACCAGATAGTTGTAAGGTGTATCAGTGTACCCCCACAAATATGCCCAACTCAATTGTCAATTCTAGCATTTTCTTTGCATCCTTGGTAACATGAAAGTAATCTAATGAACCCATGATACTAAAGTGTGACACATCTGGTTTCTTCCCTGAAAAAGCTTCTTTTGGTGTACTCATCCCAAAAATCCGATGAGGACTCTTGTTATGCACATATACTTGGGTAGTCGTTGAATCGGCTTGGTGAAAAGGAGAAGCAACCAAAGTAGCCACGAGAGGCTGATGACTACGTGCAAAATGAATGCTGACAACCAAGTCGCCCAGTTGTGATTGCGAGCCGACTAGCTAACATAAATAATTAAAAAAAAATCAAAAATTCTACGGAAATTGTTTAACGAGGTTTGGAAAAATTACTGCACTGGGTTTTTGATACAAAGACAAGTTAGACGAAGCGTCAAACTTCCTACCTTTAAGGCTAGGGTCACTCTGGGAGATTTTTGAGACCAAAACTCCAAAGCCATCAGATCCTCAGGAGAAGACCATCCTAAGAAAGAAAGAGATAAAGGCACAAAGGGTACTCTTGGATATTATGAAGAATCATTTAATCCCTCACTTAACCGAGAAGAAAACAGCCAAGGAGATGTTTGAAGCCTTGGTAGGATTATACACCAGAGCAAGACAATAAAAAGAAGATGATATTGAAAGATATGCTATGGACTACACATATGACCAAATCTGACTCAGTGATGAATTAACCGATCAAGATCTCGTAGATCGTGATCATCTTGCAACAGTGGGAGAAAAGG